>JAECUM010093360.1:0-24835 GCA_016617855.1 Megalonaias nervosa
AAGTAAAATGTTACTGTATGAAAATGTATGGTTCTTAGTTGGAAAAAAAACTTGATTCATTCATTTTCAATTCACAAGCTTTGAAACTTCAGTACCTGAACAAGTTTAATGCAACTTTTAAAGTGATTATCCCAAAGATCATTCATATTTTCTAAAAATAAGCATATGGTCTTAAGCAACATATATATATATATATATATATATATATATATATATATATATATATACCAAGAAAGACGTTCTTCCATATTTCTGGGAGGGAGGGATTCAGAGGCTGGTAGAAAGTTCTTCTAATGTAATTTGAGCAGTTAAATATTATCAGTGAAATATAATTTACACTTAAAGTTGAGCCACAATTAGACACAGGCCCTTTAAAGAAAATTAATTATACAATAAAGTGTACTTTATGGCTTCTCAATGAACTTTTTGATGTTTGGATATGAGTTTTATAGCAGATCAAATTCAAAGACATTTTTGATAGACCTACGTCACAAATGATATGATTTCATCCATGCAATTATACCACTTTGTTATAGAAAGCAACTCAAGTTGATCATATGGGGTATTGACTTTAGCAATCTGTTCTCTTGGTATCAACCCAAGGACGCATCATAAAAGAAGTACTTTTAAATCTAAAGACTTGACAACAAGTTGAAACTTTAGATCAAACGTTATGCCACCAAGAAGAAGAGTGATCAAAATATTATCTTACATTTCCACTTTACATCAAGAAAAAATTGTTTCATTACGAGAAATTGACCATAACGTATTTCATTTTTTCTAAGCAGTTATGGTGATGTGCTGAAATAATATTTGAAACCGTAATCTACATTTAGGAACTTTTTACTTAACGTTGCTACTTACATAAACCAATCTTTCAACCAAGTTTCATTTAAATCTACATTACTACACAAAATGGAAATGCAAAGCTGGAACTTATTTTTATTATCAGTGATACTGAACTTCAAGATCTGATCCTTCAGTGTCCTTTCTGCCCTCCATCACTGATTGTATTTCTTCCTTAAGTTAAGAAGAGTGAGTGAAATTCTATGCAAGTTTTATCGAAATTTCTAAATTCAAATTTATACATCTATATCGCAGTAAAATGTTAACTGTATAAAGATATACTGTCTTGAGTAGTAAAAAATTGAATTATTCATTTTCAATACTCAAGCTTTGAAACTTCAGTACCTGAACAAGGTTAATGCAATTTTTAAACAGTGATTATCCCAGAGATCATTCATACCTTCTACAAATAAACATATGGTCTTCTTCACAGGGGACCTCTGTAGATAGGTTAATTTTCATACTTGGTTCATGACAAACACTATGCATCAAATATTGTTAGCATTATTAGCAGCAGTAGTAGATTGTTATCAAGATATTTAGTTCAGCACTATTCAGCAAAAAATAATAAAATAAAAGTTCCACACAAGGTTATTGTATCTTCACCTTAATCCATCATGTACATTATATCATTGACTATGAAAACAATGTCTGCTAAAATCAGTGTGCAAATATAAATATACCTCCATCAAATCAATAAAACTTAATACAAGTGTGTGTATGCACTCATTTATACAACTCTCTCAAATGTGCAAACAGTCTAATCTCAAAATGAGTAGAAATGGTGCTTATGGTAAATACAATTGGTTACACTAAGATTTCAATATAGAAAACTAATGCCATAATAGATGAATAGGGAGAGATCAGGCACCTAAAACTAATTTCAATGCTAATTAACAGCTTACCTATGACTGAAATACACAGAACCGCAGTTTTGCTAGGCCATCTGGTGTAATTAGGCATGGAAACTGGTGTTTACACTGTGATAAGTAGTTGCTCAAACTCACAGATATCAAAAGACAGTTGGCTTTCTTGACAAACCTTTGATTAATTGAAAATGAAAAGAAGCTTCTTAGGGCTATTGTTAGCAACAAGTAAGCCAAAATGTCATCTGCTTTTGCAAACTAAGACTTGTATACATTAAAACAATGCCTGAAATATTAACTCTTCTACAATTAAACTTAAATAAATCTTTGAGATCCTATGATATTTTGTGATAAATGTGAAATGCAATATATTTTCCCCTGAATAACCCAACCTTTATAATACGAGATTAACATTGTATCTCTACTTGAAGATAAAATTTTTCCTTAGATGCTTTAACTCACTCTTAAAATAACAATTATGCATCATATCTTACACTCTGGATTAATGATTTTCTCAACAAAGATGATAATGTTTCACTTATACCTAATAATCCCTTGGATCTGAGTTCATCCGACTCTTTTGTGACTACACAACTACTTTATCCACTATCCTGCAAATGAATTGCTTGGACCCTCTCCTTTAATGGTAAAAACAACCTTTTGAATCTACTATATTACCTCGTTGTCATCAATTCCTTTTCCAAGCCGAGTATGTGATTTGATGATCATTCAAAATATTTATATATCAAGAACACTGTTTTAAATTAAATCAGGTCTATATAAAATAATTGATATGTCTACACACTTCTTTGTTTTTCAACGTCATTTTCCAACTAATTTTATCCTTGGTTTCAAAATAAATTTATATGCAACAAACTAGTTGACTCTGAATTGATGCATTTATTTGGTACACTTTTATTTATATATTTTACTCATTTCTCTTTTTTTTCTCGCCATCTCAACTTTCTTATAAGCAGGCATAATTTCAATTATTCTAACAAGTGTTACAATATGATCATTAGTTCCAATTTTTGCAGACGCCACTACTATCAGATCAAATGGGTAAATTAATCAGGGAAGGTAGGGGTAAAAGACCGCTGGATGAGAGAGTTTTATGATTTTAAACACTTAATAGTACTGTGTGTATATTATCACGTTTTTCTTTCCCTGTGCATGTACATATATGTGTGTGTGCATGTTTGTGTGTGTGTCTTTGTGTGATTCACATATTTGTATCAACAAGAAAACACTGAACTCTAATAGAAAGTATATGAAGGAAGCTGACACTTAAACTCTGACAGCCATGACACAATATCTCACATATACTGCCTTGCCTTTCTTCATAAGTTGCCACTGACATACATGTGCAATCTCAGTATGTAGGAATGTAAAAGATAACATTAAGAAGCAAAGACAATACCCAAGTCAGGATGAAATCATACTAATTAAAATGCAAGTCAAAAATTACTTTAAATTTAATTCTTGTTCCATGATTTTGTATAATTTCATGATTTTAAACATACAATAGTATTTCATTTATATTATCCATTTATTCTCCATGTGAAGGTACATGTGTTTCTGCTGGGTTTTATCTCTCCTTTGATGTATCTTTGTTAAAATGTCATTAAATTTGCCTATAAAATCTACAATAACTCTGCAATAACAGGTATGCACGTCATTGCATGCCACTGTGATATTTGCTGTGATTGTCTGCATTTTTAAAAATTTATTTACCTTGTATGTGGTAGGCCAGTATGTCCTATTACAGCTTTACTACTAAGAAAATGTATCTAAAAGGTTTTCGCAAACTAACTTTTTCATTTTTATCCTAATGCATCAGCAACAAACGTGAGGCATTGGTCACGGTGAATGAATTTCATTTCTGATCAGTAGGTCCCAAGTGCTGGGTATTCCAAAGGTTGTCTATAACTGGAGGTGCTTTATTACTGTGGCAATTGCGAAATACAATATGGTGTCAAGGCACAAAAAAATTAATTTGGAAATATTATGTAAAGGCAACACATTTAATAAAAAAATTCAAGAACTAAATTTAATTTAGATCTTTGTAAAAGTCCATGTCATTAAACGATCCATTAAACAGTTATGATTTAAATTATTCTTTTGTTACATTACATAGCATATTTGTAGTTAATCCCAGCCCCCATAAACTTGAATTGTAAAACCTAAGTAACGAAAACAACTTTTATGAATTTAAAGTAATGAGAGAGTTAGTTGCCTTTATACAACTTATCTGAGCATCCACAATGAATTAAAACTCACTAGTTTGACAATGCACCCTTAATGGTACCCTAAAAGATAGTTTTAAAAATTTCTGAACAACTAAAGTCATTTTGTCAATTCTACTTACATAATGTTTAAATTGTGAACCAAACATTTTGTTGACAATGTGCTCAGGCACGATTTTATGAATAAAATGGTGCTAAACAAAGATTGAATCGGGATAATGTATGAATGGGATTTGATCACTCACTAAAATGTGTACATGTAAAAGAAAACTAATTTCTTTAACAATGAATAGAGTATTTCTTCCCACTGTTAAACTAGATGACTATGTGAACTTTTGATGCATATGTTTACATATGGGTCATTCAGATCAGATGCATAATGACAGCAGTTCATGGAAATACTCAAATGTCACAGTAATAGGCATGAGAGTAAGAATAAATGACAGTATATGTTGTAATTAATCAAATATTGTATTGATTCAGAGACTTATTTTTGTTTGTACGGTTTTTTTTTTTTATTTTTTTTTTTTGTTTTTTTTTTATACTGATCATGGTGAAATTAACCTGTTTGTTTCATTTCCTAAGGAATTGATGATGTTTTATTAGCAAGGTCTTTTTGTTGTTAGTTAGGTCCACTCCCATCAAGTGCACTCAAAGGTGTCCCCATTCAAAGGCAAAACCTTATAGAACAGAACCTTTTAAATAATGTCCCAGCAGTGTAAAATGACCAAACCCTCAGTGTCTAATCTGTATGTGAGATGATTTTGGTTCTTAAGTTTATATTTTGCATGTTATTACAGCAAAACTATGTATAAGTCATAGATTCCACAAAATAAAAAACAAACCAAATGCCTAAATAGACGTGATCGGTTAAAACAAAAACAAAGAAAACCCACCGGAACTTGTGAAGTTCGGAAGAATCTGAGAAAACTCGACCCACGGTAAGCTACTGGCAAGCTTTCTCACATACAAACGTTGACCGAGCGTAGACTCAAACCCACGCGGACAAAAGTGAGATGTGCGGTTGATTTTTAAGGGCGAGCGCCTTAATCCATTCGGCCGCGAGCGGAGGACAGGCATAACTTCTCGATGCAAGTCACATACATTCATATATTAATATGAGATATCATTTGTAATGATAAACGTATGTCAATATATGTATGTAATCAACGATATTTTGTGCAGGTAATTTTAGTTGACAATCCACAAAAGATGCGAATTCGTAACAAGCATTTTGTTACGCAAGAGCGAATCTCAAAATGGTTGCGCACTATCATAAAGTGGTGCGACGACAATCAGGATATGAAAAGTAGCGGCATAGCAAATATATATATATATATATATATATATATATATATATATATATATATATATATATATATATATATATATATATATATATATATATATATATATATATATATATATGTCCGCTGTACAACGATATACTACGATGATGTATAAATTTTTCATTACAAGTAAACGAGTCTTGCTGCCGAGTTTCCTTTTAAAGAAACATTTATACAACGAGTGGTATATCACTGATACAGCGTACACACTATACATATATTTCATTTTATCACATACAAATACAGATATTTCCCTTGGGAACGGAGTTAAGACTGACTACGGGCAACTGTGTGTTGACCGAGTGAATGAACTCACATTCCTGCCAAGTGTGTCCGCTACAAAAAGTATTTCTATACCTTTTTTGGCCATTCACAATTACCTTTGCATATTGATAAGTTGATTGTTTTCTTTCTTGAGTTTCTATTTTTATTCACATTGATTGAATCAATATAAGACACACGTATGATTTATACATGAAGGATGGCTTCAATCAAGAAAGTAAGAGCACTAAATACACATCGTTACATTCTTGAACACTGAACGCGCAGTCATTCACATACAGGTTCATGGAATTTAGTGTGGAATAGAAACTAAGCGAAATGACGAACCATCAAGAGGTAATTAAAATATTTTAATATCTTTATAGTTGATCTAAGTCATTATTCTGCTTTAATTAACATTAATACCGACCATAAAATTCTCTCTCTCTCTCTCTCTCTCTCTCTCTCTCTCTCTCTCTCTCTCTCTCTCTCTCTCTCTCTCTCTCTCTCGTCGGTATCCCTTAACCCAAGAGGTCGTTGGGGTACCACAGTTGACTTTACAACCAATTCTCTCCATCTTTTTCTGTTCTCTACTGCCCTTTGGGAATCTCCAAATCCCATGCTTGTCCACTCCTTAATGTTGTCTTCCCACCTCTTTTTCTCTCTGCCTCTTCTTCTGCACCCTTCCACCGTGCCTTGCAAGATTGTTTTTGCCAGTCCAGATGATCTTGAGACATAACCGTACCACTTCAGTTTACGCTTTTTGACAGTGGTCAAGAGGTCTTCATAGAATCCGATGGCTCGTTGGATCCTGTTGTGGACGTTTTCGTTGGTTACATGGTCAATGTATGAGATGCCCAAGATCTCGCGGTAGCATCTCATTTCGAAGGTTTGAATCCTTCTTTGTAGATCTGATGTGAGCGTCCATGTTTCACAAGCATACAGAAAGATGGATATGACAATTGAGGGCATCAGCCTTATTTTGGAACCAAAAGCAATGTTGGTATCTTTCCATATTGGTCTCAACATTGTTATTGCTGATGTTGTCTGGGCAATCCTGCAAAGTAGTTCTGGTTTGGAGCCCTCATCTGTGATAATTGATCCCAAGTACTTGAAGCTTGTGACTCTTTCCAGCTTGTTGTTTGTCATCACTTTGGTTTTCTTGACGCTAATCTCCATACCGCATGCTGTGGAGGTTGTGTCGAGGCACTCAACCAAGTCAGCCAGTTCTTTTTCATCTCCTGATAAACCATCAATATCATCGCGAGGCGAAGGTTAGTGATTGTTCTTCCTCCGATGCTGACAGTACCCATGTGATCATGCAAGACATCCTCCATGATCCTTTCCAGGAAAATGCTGAAGAGTGTAGGTGACAGTATACATCCCTGCCTGACTCCAACTGTTGTTCGAAACCAATCTCCTCTGCTGCCATTGATGAGGACAGCACTGGTGGCTTTGTCATAGAGGTACTCAACATCCTGCACCAGGTGTCAGCTGATGTTGTACTTCCTCATAGTTGTCCATAGGGCCGCATGCCATACCCTATCTGTAGTGGTCCTTCCTGCTCGGATGCCTGCCTGATCTTCAGCAATAAGTTTGTCTGCTTGTGGCTTTAGTCTGTTGAGAATTATCTTCAGCAAGACTTTGCTGGGTGACTGATCAGACTGATGGTTCTGTAGTTTTGGCATAGCTGTAGGTTTCTTTTCTTGGGAGCACGATGACGAAGGATTGAGTCCATATGGTGGGCCATTCTCCTGTCTGCCATATCTTGTTGCAGGTTGTTGTCAGGACTGACTATCTCTTCTCCTCCTGCTTGAATGAGCTCTGCTGGTATGTTCTCAAAGCCAGCTGACTTTCCTTTCTTTAGTAACCTAACTGCAATTTCTACTTCTTCACGAAGAATAGGGTTGTCATTAATTTATTCTGCCTGAGGGCAATTTAGTACTGCTGGATCTCCTTGGGTCTTATGACTGTACAATTCTGAGCAGTATTGTGTCCATGCTTGAGTATCTCTTGATCTTTTGTGAGGCATTTTCCTGATTTGTCTTGGATGGTGGTAGTTTTCCCTTGTTTATGGGTTGTGAGATCTTTCACCAGTTGATATGCCAGTTTGCTGTCATTTTTAATCAGACTGTCGTTGAGTTTGCAGCATTGTCTTTCTATCCAGGATTCCTTTGCTTTTTCATGCTTTTCCTGATCATGTTGTTTACCTCACTGTATTTTCTAGCTCCTTCATGATCTCTTTTTCCCTTTTTTCAGTTCTCTTCTTTTGTTGCATAGCTCAAGAACATCTGTTGTGACCCAAGGGTTCTTTGTTCGACGATATGTTACGTGACTAGGCTCGTAAAAAGTAACAAAAAAAAGATTGAAACCAACAAGCTTTGCAAATTTAATAAAATAATTTATTTCCTTAGAAAACAAGGTAAAAACATGAAAAAGGACTTACGCTTTGTGAATATAATCCAAAAATTTATCGTAGAATTTTAAAAATATAAGCCCTATCACTAAAAAGTTCTAATTGAATCCAAGTTCGAATATCGATGAAGTTCCAAGACGGAAGGCGATGACGTCCTCTATAACCAGTGTTGTGCTGATGTGTCAACAGTTCCTTGTTGTGTCACCAAGAATATAATTCCGGTTTTAGAATTCCGAATAATTTTTAGTAAATGTCTTTCTCCAAGAATTTCGATGAAGAAGAGTATTTTCCAAGGTGAATAAATTATTTAAAATAAAAAACTCAATTCAAATGGCAACAACAGGAATACCTTTCAGCCACAAGGTATTATTTACAACTGACTATAAAATCACTATGAACTAAGGTTCAACCCAACTGAAAACGCAATTTCAGACCCGCGTGATGGGTCACGTGATGATTCACTTCGAACAGCGCAGTAAAATAATATGGTAATTAGTACGTAGGTTACTATAGCCTTAGCTAAGAATCAATCATTCCCACACTGGAAATGAATTTAAGAATAAAACGTTGTTTATTCAGACTAACACGTAGGCGACGCATGACCTTGATTACAACCAATGATTTTCACTCAGTGTTTACGAAATCTGATTCAAGATTAAGAACTAGGTCAGCTAAAAATACAATGAAGCAGCACGTTTGCGTTCTAATCAGGCTAAAAGAACTGAACTGAATTTACTTGGAAATATGTCAAATCCAGTAAAAATATTATCATTACAATAAAATGTAATGAAACAAAAGTAAAAGAAAAAGAAAATTAAAACTAACACACAAATAATTTAATTACATATACGTAACAAATATTTGCCAATGATCTCGCCAGCTGTGCTGGTCACAGCTGCGTTGAATGTGGTTGTTAAGGGCGCGAGGTCGGTGTCTTGGCTATCCTGGGTTATCAAAGGTGCAAATTTACCTCCTACCATTGCTTGGAAGGCTTCTGCGACTTTTGGATCTTTTAAGTTTTCAAGGTCAAATCTGATTCTTGGTTGGTTAGGCTTTATGATCATTTTCAGGTGGAGGTTAAACGTTGTCATTAATAAATCATGGTCACTTCCAATATCTGCTCCTGGAACCTTTGTGTTCTGGCGATATTCAGTCCTATGCAGAATCGTTTTTTCACAATGATGTAGTTAATCTGGTCGTGATGTTGTCCATCTGGACTGTGCCAGGTCCATCTTCTAGATGCTTTGTGAGGGCCGAACGTGTTGGCTAGCACAAGAATGTTGTAGGCGGCAATCTCCAAGAGCCTGCATCCTCTTTCATTTGTTTCTGCATTGCAGAAGGGTCCACATGTGCTTTGCCAGTTTGTGTGTGAATCAACTCCCACCTTTGCATTCCAGTCTCCTTGTACAAACAGAATGTCTTTATTGGGTGAATTGTTAATGATATCTTGCAGTTGGTTGTAAAACTTCTCCAGTTTGTTGTCATCATAGTTAGATGTGGGTGCATATGCCTGTATGATTGTGATGTTGAAGGGAGTCACCCTCATGCAGATGTAATGAGCTTGCTTGAGACTGGGCAGCAACCCATAATGCTTTTTCACAATGCCCTTGTGAACAAGAAATCCAACGCTATGATTGTGTTTGTCCCCTCTTCCGCTGAAGTAGAGCTTATGCCCTTCATCTGTTGTTATTTCGCCAAAGGTTTTCCAGCGCACATGGCAGAGACCAATAATGTTCCTGTTGTACCTCTCCAACTCATGTGTAAGTTCTTTCAACTTTCCCACAGCACTCAGTATTCTAACGTTCCATGTACCGATGATGATGTTGTCTCTCCCACGGATCTTGGTAGTGGGGGCACCAGTAGCATACTTGTCACCTTCGTCCTGGTGTGCAGCGGAAAGCGCGGTCATTGTTGACCGGGGCTGCGACCATTCCGGTATGGAAGAATTGTTAGTTGTATTAATGTGGTGTGTCAAGAGCAAGATACAGCCTAGTGGAGCCCATCCCTCTCCAGACTGGATGACCACAGCCGAAATCCACTGACATAGTGTGGCACGCCCTGGCCCTGAGCACTTGGTCGTTGAGCTCATCTTGGAGCCATTCCGCCCTGGCCCTTCACTTCATTGAGGAAGACTTCCGCCCAGTGATGCTGTGCTATCATCACACTATTTTACCCATAGTTGGGAGACTCGTGGGGGCGGGAGCGTCTTATTCCATCCCATACGGATCAAATGGACCTGTACCACTGCCCTGAATTGCTTTCTACCAACACTTTAAAAGCCATGCTATTTTTAATATACTTTCTACCCATTTTCTTCATGCTATCAATTTAAGAAATAATAATTAACGGATATATGAATATATGTTGTTGATAAATTTTTAGTTTTTCGCATCTTCGTTTTCCAGCAGGAGTGGTTCAACTGACAGGAGACTTAAGGAACACCACTACACTGGGCTACGATCTCAGCATTTACGTGAACGATCGCACCACCTTGGTTGGTCCCAGAGTATTGATTGTCATTATTACAGGTGTGTATAAACAAGAGGAGTAATCTTGGATGTGTTCCTGTGAGAGAGATATATTCAAATGTGCCTTAACCCGTAGGGGATGGGGACACTAAGCTGATAATGAAAATGCATAACGTAACACTAACTTTCAGATTTACTGGTCATATATATATATATATATATATATATATATATATATATATATATATATATATATATATATATATATATATATATATATATATATATATATATATAGATAGATAGATAGATAGATAGATACATAGATACATAGATAGATACATACATACATCCATACATATATACATAGATATAAATATATGGTAGAATATTCCGCTTACCGCAGTTGTAATGGCACTTTCATATCAAGGAATCTCAGCTGATAGTTAAGTTGACGGAATGAAGTTAAACATGTAAGCAATTGCCGGATTCGTTTTTCTATAGCGACATATTTTTGAAGTCTTTACAGATGTTTCTCTTTTTCTACAGGAATAAATTATGCACCAACTATCACCAACATTCCTCTGGCATCCGCCCTTTCTGTCCAAGAAGGCACAGTATTTGGGACACCAGTGTTCAAAGTCAGCGTTAGTGACCTGAACATCGGTGATAACCATACGTTCACGATGACGTCAACGCCTGGCTCAGGAATGAATTATTTCTTAATCAACTCCAGCTGTATGTATTTCGAACACGCTATGAAAACACTATTAAATGCATTTACACAGTTTGTGTAAATAAAGCGTATGAAGGGTTATTAATGAAAGAAGCGTAAAATGTTATAGAGATTAAAGCTGATACTATATTAGTCGGTCTTGAGCAATTTCGTAATCAACAGCATGAAACTACGAAGGAGTAATTAACTCCGTTTTTGTAATCTAGATTTGTAAATTTTATATTTACATGATAATCTGTTCTTTCGAGATATTTTAGTTCAATGTAGTAAATGAAGCAAAACCGTCTCATTGCAAACATATTGATACTGACTTAAAGAAGATGATATTCTTCTCTTAGTATTCTGGTAAGTGCACCTCAGCTTGTTTGCTCTCTTTCACATCAAGTACATGCATTCTTGATTTTCATCAGTGCTTGATATAGTCAAAGCTTCCTATGGGTTTTCTCACGCTTTGGTAGATATTTTGGATAGTTATGCTAGTCAGGAAAGTCAGAGTGAATCCTCTATTGAAAAGTTGAAATTCGCCGCTACAGCGCGGTAGCTACATGTAGTAGCCGCTTACTATCGGACCTGGCAAAGTTAAGCGGCATTACATCGAGCCGTACCTGCATGAAATCAATACTAAGATTATTTATTTTCTTAGGCATAACAAGATAAACATAAAGTAAAAGCTAAAGTGCTTGTGAACTAGACCGAATACAGTACCATTCTTACATTGCATGTTCGCGTTTCCGAAAATATCTTGTACTGGCTTTTCCATGACGTCAGAGATCAAACGATCATGTGATACAAACAAGCCGAAGTGAAAAGGCGGATTATAATTAGATTATGTTCGAATAAGTATGTCGATCGATTTTGGCGATCACGGGACCAAGCAACGTGATGCATTACCCAACATAATCTGTTCAATATAATATAATTGGCTCATATATTGGTTTATTAAATTTCCAAATTATATTCGAACAGTTCTGTCTACAGAGAGAAATATTATGCTTATTAACTTCAGGCAGGTTGGCTACAAAACTTGGACGCTTGATTATAGTGACGCCTGAATAAACCGACAACTAAAGCAACCCATGGTATGAGGGTTATTTGAATAGTTTTGAATATTTTGCTACAGATTTTCTGTTTCTTAGAACCTGTCAATAAATTTAATCTCGATCGATAGACAACATAACTTTTAATCAAATGATCTGCAGAAGCACGTTCAGCACGTCGGACACAAGCAGATATACATGTGTCCTAAAATAGGTAAATGACACTGACTTAAAAATTGTCGATGAAGGAGAACAATTCTGACACTGAGCAAAAAGTGTACTGTAAAATCCGGGAGCTGTTAGGATCCTTCCTGACTGATATCAGGGATGACGTGGTTAAAGTTTACGGATGTAATTCTCTGTCATAGCCTGCAAAAAGATGGACGCGAATTCATGGAAAGTAACTCACGTTTTGGAAGACTGTTCTCTGCTATTGGTGACCGGGAAGAGGTTATTGTGAAGGATTCATCTTCATGCTTGACACATAGTCGTAGACATTGTTATTATCACGGACATTAAGTCGTCAATTGTTTCTAATATATGGAACTCACGTTTCGATCGGAAAAACACGAGCTCACAAATTGCTCTACGTAGTCGAACAGTTAATGGAGTTTTATGCGTATTGTGTTTTCTTGCATAAGGTCCGCTCGTCCATGTACTTGTGCCTGCGTCTGCTAGTGTCACTGGTCATCTTTATCTTCCAAATTCTTGCAAACAGTTATAGAACAGTACCAAACAAGCCGTCTACGCACTGTTACAAGACGTATCCATCTACTCGTTGCAATCGCGTCAGCCGATAGATCCACTTCCTGAAGGAGCACAGCATCCAAACGTTGCCACATCCTCCATACAGTCCTGAGTTGGTTCTGTGTGAATTTTGGCTGAATCACGTTGTCACAGATTCGCTAAGGGGCAGACAATTTCAAATCTGCCATGTGACTGATAGAGCTTTTTCCAAATGGACTAGGAAAGTGTGTAGAGGTGCATGGGTAATACTTAGAGGCGGGGGGGGGGGGGGGGCAAGGACGTTCTGTTAACTAATAAAGAACTTCGTTGTGCAGCTCACTAATATTCAGAACTTTTTAAATACACGAAGCATCTAACACGGGTTGAGAAATTACAGCGGAAAGCAGATCTGTGAATGCTAATGTTGCAGACATTAGTCTTGTAAATGATGACATAAAGGATATCCTTCTTTTTTCCACAGCTGGTGTAGTGTCCACCTCTACAAACATCATAGATTATGACAGCATACCAGCAAGGTCTTTTAATTTACTCATCACTGTCAGAGACGGTACGGACCAGAATGCTAAGACATTAGCCACTGATATTGTTAATGTAAATGAAGCTCCATCATTTGTTCAGTCATCTTACAGCACTCTCTCTCTCCTTGCACGTCACTACATATTAATACTTTCCTTATAGTTGCTTGGAACTCACC
The DNA here is from genome assembly GCA_016617855.1 of Megalonaias nervosa. Taxonomy (NCBI): domain Eukaryota; kingdom Metazoa; phylum Mollusca; class Bivalvia; order Unionida; family Unionidae; genus Megalonaias; species Megalonaias nervosa. The sequence continues at coordinate 13,667 of JAECUM010093360.1, forward strand.
GATATCTCTCTCTCTCTCTCTCTCTCTCTCTCTCTCTCTCTCTCTCTCTCTCTCTCTCTCTCTCCTTGCACGTCACTACATATTAATACTTTCCTTATAGTTGCTTGGAACTCACCGACAAAACTTGAGTATAGGCTAATATTAAATATTGAATCCAAAATTAAGATTTTCTATTTAATCGCAGAGATGGCATGCTAAAATTGAAACTAGAGGTATTATCCTAAGGAAGACTAACCGTGAGGTGCATGAGAAATGATATTTTACATTTGTCAAAGGTATATATTTATAGAGAGCCATTTATTATTAGAAAATAAAAGAATCAGAAGCAGAATACTCTTTTGAATGATGTCATGTCATATTCGATGTTCCTCCTGCAACTTTTTTGGGAACGTGTCTTCTAGGCATTATTTTAGCGACATAAGTATTAGGATCAACAACTTTTATAACTATAATAATAATGCTGATAAATCGGTCTTACTACCATTCGTCAAGCACGTAAAACGTGCAATTTAGGTGTTTTATTTTACACTGCTGATAGCCTATCTTCAAGAAACCTTTTCTGGAAGACGTCAACAGGTAATTTCGTTCAAGGTGCGGACTGCAACTCCATGATCTGACATTCTTGTCCATTTAGCTATCTCATTCTAATCGAAACTCTCCAGATTTAACTCCGTACATCCTGCGAAGAATGAGACACTACACTAGCTGAAAGGAGCTTATGGAATAGATTGTGGCATGTACGTCCGCTTGTAAGTACGAACTGCTCATATTTATTATGTGAATTGTGACAAACGAGTCTCATTTTAAAAAAGGACCATGGCAGGTATGCTATATAAAGAAACATGGATGCAATTTGCTGCCATACTGTTTCTCGCTCCTTTCGCACCCCTGCCCACTTAGAATAGCCCTCTGAAGAAATATTTGAGACCAAAATCTCAGACATTGAACGGAATTGCAACACGAAGTATTGCCTTTCTGTTGAAAGTTTCTTTTACGACGAATTTAGTTTTAAAGTGGCAACTTTTGATGCCAATGAACGCCACAATCATCTTTAACATATGCAACATTGGTCGTACTAAAACAAACCTAAATTCACCATAGACTAGTTACCATGGTATTAAAGCTGCTGACATTTTAATAGATGTGTCCAGAAACAATCGACATACATGGCCGCCGCCGTTAGAATTACTGAAATATGTTATTTTTTTATTTAGGCAGGAACTATTTTACCGAATCCAGGATTCGTGGTATCTGATCCAGATTCCGGAGATACATACACCTACAGCGGTAATGTAACTGTATATTTTACTATGTCGCTGTCAACAGGGCATCTAAAGTTGTCGACTGACTATGACCTTGACACTGGGTCAAAGCCTTCATCAGTAATATGTAATGTGACTGCCACAGATGCAGGGGGACTTACAGGAACAACGTCATTGTTTATTCATATAAGTATGTATTTTTTTTTCGTGCTTTTGTTTAGATATTGTTGAATCATGATTCAGCAAACTTGTCTATAATAGTAGGAGTTCTTTAAGTCCCATCTGTTAACTACCAAGGCATAGTATTAATATCTACGAAGGTGGAGATAAAAATTTGCTGTGATATCAGTATGGGCTTCTTTCTAGGTTAGTCATGGGGATTTAATTTCAAAAAGACGACGCGCCACAAACGTTAATCGGTATTACCAAACACGGGTGCATGGTTAATATCTCTGCATGATTATCCTATATCAGAATGCAAAGGAACGACATAATTCACAATATGGGTGGGTAGGTAAGTTCAAAATTCTGGTTATCGATTTGCATTTTTGTTATATAAATATTATTAGAATGTTTTGTGGTACACTTACATCTCCTTTTGAAACACGTGGGTATGAGTGGATACGCAAATTATAGTGTTGGCGACGTCTTTGACTATAGCGATGTACCAAGAGTGCATATCCAAGAACTGTTGCTCGTTCTCGAAGTGATTATGCGAGAGGTCGTTTCGTTCCAGACCATATTTACATAGGAGATAAGTTCGTGCTATCCTACATCGAGCGAATGGATATTGTACACAATTATTACATCAGAACTACAGACGGCGTGGTCCAGTTTTGGCAAAAGCTGATGCGTGACCACCAGTTGTAGCTTCGGCGTTTGCGTTCACCTGTTGTCTGTGATGCCGAAGGGAACAACGTGACTGCCAGAGATAGCGCACAACTATTAATTGTTCCAGATTTTCTACCTAGTAAAAACGATTCTCACTGAAAAGTGATGTCCCCTTCCAGGCCAAGCAGGAGGGAACACATTTGACAATATCATCGATATGGCTTTCTGTGAAAACTTTAGCAATAACTTTAATCTCGATATAAACTCGGACTAGCAGCAGAAACACAGCGAAAACCATGCCCCATGTACGGTGTATAACTATGGTGTCAATATTGGCGGCCAGCCGATCTGTTGTGGTGTGTGTGACCCCTACGTGTATGCGTTTGACCAGTGAACAAACAGAGAGTTGACTACTTCATACAGGACAGCCTGGGCAGCGAGGCTAACAGCGAGTTTGTGCATGGTCTACTAGACAAGGTGCAAGACTTTACTGGAGTCATGGTGAACGTCTCAGCGATCACGTTCTAACGAAAGATTGGGCAATCCTGGACGGAAAAAAAAACCATCAACCAAGTCGTCAGTCAACATACACATCGCTGCGGTCAAAGTCCGCTGTATGTTGTTCCCGCTTGTTCCGCTGACTTGGCATCTTTCCGTCATTCCCGCTCTTTCCATCGTTCCGACAGACAAGAGGAGTAGCCCCTCTTTTGCCTTTTCACTCCAAAATGATCAATCTCACATTGGCCTTCGAGTTTATCTGGGCGTCGTCAGCTGATTTGCACCGAACAGCTGTGTATCCTTTACCTCGTGGGCTCAGAGTATTTAGATATTAAAAATCAGCACACCGATTAATTTGTTGTTACTTAAGATGAAGCACGCTGTCGAAATTGAGTGTGCTTCTCGTTCCAAATTAGAGCACTTAAGTTTGCTACTTGCTCTCTTCCAATCAAATGTTCTGATTTAAGCATGTTGGTAATGCTATCACTAGGGTCTAGAGGATTTTCATCCTTAAATAGCCACTGTCACTGACAACAAACTCTGTTTTGCTCGACTTAATGTCATATATTTTGCATGCATGGGCGGCGCTTTCGTAGCAAATGCACTCATTGTATCATAGGCCATAAAATTATCTGGTCAAGCTAGGTACTATACATTGATGTCGGTAGGAAATCTTTGCTGAGAGCCATCGTAATAAGTAATAATGTTCCCGAATGATGCTTTGTCATAACCATCCTGCTAGTTGGTTTCGTGACAGGTACGTACGAGAAAATACAGCTTGCCATAGTTTGTAACAAGCCGAAGCGTCATGCGCTTATAGTTATTTGCACTGCCGGCTCTAAATCTGCCGATGATAATGCGATTCATTTTCATGTCCGCCGGTGGCCAGCCTTTGGACTGTTTTTTGCAGAATGTAATGGCCTCGGTCACCTCGATGTGTAAAAGCACGTCTGTCCCGACCATAAAACTCGGCCACGGTCTCCCTCTATTTGCTAAGGTAACGACCAAATAATTGGGTGGTTAATCTGGACCAAGGACCCAAGACCGCAGCAGTATATATCGTGAAGTCTTGAGTGAGTGGTCCGTTAATAGACACTGAGGTCACTTTGCTGCACGCGTTTCCAAAATATTAAAGGTATGGGGCACACCCTCCGCTGCCCAAGAAAATGCCGGGGCAGCAGTCTTTCCATGCTACAGCTCACGATTTCATATACCTTGTAGCCACCTGAGCTATTCCAAAGACCACCATGTTCAAACAGGACAGAACCATATTATTGTCCTCCAACACAGCCGAGCGAGTTGGTTTCCAGCAGTTTAGTACTACAATAACACTAACTGAGGATGGGCGCCTCGCATAAGACTTTGATGGCCTTTTCTTCGACTGAATCTGTATGCTTGCCTCAGGTTGCAATAATCTGCAAGTACCAACTGCTTGGGGTCCAGCTTTTTCCATCAATTACCTTTGGCTTTTGTTATGCAAATCTCTATTGTGTATTTAACTATCTTCCATGATTGCAGATTATATTTTAAGATAATAATGATCATTTGTTAGAAACATGTTTGCATGCCTTTGTGGTCAGCTCGTTGGTTTTTCCCTTGAAAAAAAAAAAAACACGGTCTGCTTGAAAATTCCATTGTAAATGACTTAGGTCTATGCCATATCTGTGTCATAAGTCAGGTCACAGACTTAATAAAAGTTTAAAGTAAGCAAGATTATTTCATTCCTTTGTTAACATCTGTCTAGTGGAATCACTTTTAGGTGTGTTCATGCATAATGTAGGAGGACTTATTAATTTCAGGTTATTCATTGGAATTACAACGTGCTTATCGACTTTTGGATTAAAACACTGATTTGGAATTATCACGGAATTATGGATTATACTATTGTGATACATTAAAATTGTTAGCACATCAGCTCATTCAATGCTACTGGCACATCACCACATTCAATACTGGAATTTATTAGGAACACTAATTATACTTTTGGTCTTGTGATAGAACTTTTAGTCGTTTTGGGGATTTAATTCACAATGCTGTGTGTTCCTTTTAAATTTTCACCTTGTATTCAAGGTAAATAATTATTTGTTGACTTTTACTAAACTGTTTGGTTTTGCTATTTCTGTTACTTAGTTTAAGCCCATAGAGTCGTAACACACTCCTGCAGTAAAGGGCTTAATTGCGTTTCAGTCGTCACTCTCGTAGTTCTCAAAGCTGTGCTTCTCTGGAAAGTGAACATCTTGTAGACTGGCATGGCCGATGTGAAAAATGAGTTCAACTGTTGGCTCTCTCGAGTAATAGTGACCGTTATTATGTCATTACCTGCAAGGTACCTTAAAATAAATGCACATTTGAGAATTTATGTCTAGATCGGCCACATCGTTGAAGATTGCAGGTATCTCGTGGACTTTCTCATTCAATATTTTTTTGTGCCAGCATGCCTCTGCTACACCTTGGCTTGTACGGATATTTTCAAGATATTCTACCGCACTTTGGGCTGCACAGTTCAAGTCGGCGTCCTTCAAAGAGACCAGGTTGTCGGAGTCGGTCTGTTTAATATGGTAGAGGCCACATGTTTGTGAATATTTAGAGTAAGCATTTTCATCGTAAGGCTCGTCAATACTGGTACGAAGTCCAGGTTTATCATGACTGGAAATCTCAACAACTTTTTCTGCACATGTAGTGTTCTGTATTTACTAGGCCGTGTGTGTCTGTTAGCATCAACTCATTCTCCTCATCGTAATAAATAAGAGAAACTCTCGTCTGTAGGCATTACCGCAAGAAAGATCGCAGCGTGTGTATCGGTCATTTTGATGTGCAAGCCTGGGTACAGCTGTATAATCTCAAGGTCACCAAATAAGAACGGGTTATCCTCTTCGATGTGCTAAAGACGTGCCCAGCGCCGTCGACTGGAAATTCTTCTAATGCGTCACGAAAACGAGGATACCAATCAAGGTCTAAGTTTTTGGGAGCAGTCTCAGGGTTCGGTGCTATTCATTCCATAGTCAGTAGGGGACTCCGAGTTCCTCGATTTCAATAGCGCCCATGCGGACAACTTCGTGCTTCAGCATCTTGAAGCTATTGATATTACTAAAATGAAAATAAATTAAAAGCGCAGGCCATGCAGACAGAAATAACTAATGAGGAAAAATGGTTTTAGCGAGAAAAATGAAGTCTAACTAGTTTTAGACTAAGCTTAATAATGTATTGTATTTACGCTTGCCGAATATCAAAGCTTCATACTCGTTTAGTTGTACACAATCTGTTGTGAATGTGTCATTTTATCAGCGTCGCTATGGCAGACAATTCTCTGATTAATATGTTTGTATAAAGCCTAGAAAGCCTCTCTGGACAACTGGACCTGCTAAGGCGGTTGGCCTGCTCTTTGGCTCCAGAGATATTTAGCATTACTCCAAAAAAATGAGTATTTTTTCAAACATGCCCAGTTTTTGTTTTCCTGCTGGAATCCGCGGAATCGCCATTTTAAGCAATGGAGGTTTTCGTGTGCTGTTCATGTTTTGCACGGGGAATGGGAAGTGGAAAGCATTGTGACGGCTGATAAAGCTCCCAGTTATCGAGTTTGTTTGCCTTTCATGCTACTCCAAAGTATATATTAATTGATGCAATGATATATATCATGTAATGCGACTATATGTATTAATTGATGCTGCGATATTAATATGTAATACTAAACAAATATGGCTGTTTGGACCTTATTACGTCTAATATTATATCAGGTGGCTTACTAGAGAGAATAATATATTTGTATTAAACACGAATGGATTCAGCCCTTTGGCACCACAGCCTTATTTATTTATACCCTATATATTAGTCATATGATTCAGGAAATATAACATGAGTAATTTAAAATATGTATGGGGAATCGTAAAGCTGATTCATCTGTAACATCCAACCAATGAAACAAAGGGCCTATTTTATTCCAGAAAGCAATTAGAGCCTACAGACAAAACAAGACACGCCCCTATTTTGGATAAAAGAATTTTGTCGCAAATATTATACTTAGAGATGTATAGAATAGTATTGAAATTACTGTGTAGATGTAGAAAAATTGTGTATAATTTCATACGACGTGAATGACAATGCTCCTGTCTTTGTCCCCTCGAACTTCAGTTTCTTCGCCAGTTATTACTGCGCCACAGCAACCACTATTGGCAGCGTAACCGTCTCAGACGCTGATGCTGGAACGTATGGTAGTGTAACATTAACCTTCAACCAGACGTCATTGGGGCTGGACTATTTTGGTATTACAACCAAGGGAGAAATTTATACGCAAAGATCTGTCGGTCCAATCGGTGCTGGAACTACGTGCTTTGTCCAGATTCTGGCGACAGATGGCGGAGGCCTAGTAACTACCGCCACCGTAACCATAACTATCTCAGTGACTGCCACCGTTCTCACGACATTGCCTGTTACCGGTTACCGAACCTTTATTCAGGACAGCAGAAATGTGGTCTGGGTCTCGTTGAGTGGTGTTATTGGTGTAATCATCATTATCGTCTTTTTCTGGATCCTCTGTCATATAAACCGTGAAGGAGCACCAAAATTTAACTGCAGACGGTAGGTCTTACTTTAGTATGTCTCCTTTCCGATATGTGGAGCGTCAAGGTCTTGTCACAAAAGGTAACACGAGAATATTCACAATGAAGATAAAAGTCCTTAAGAGCATACATCACCCTTCGAAATCAGCGGATACTTTATATCTGGTCCTTTCAATTATCTTTGCCGACAAATTTTAAAAAGTGTAGTGCTGATCTGCAGAAGTAAGACATAGAACTAAAACTCCAGCCAGGATTACTGCCCCGGATGCGGGATGAGGTGGGGGAATAGATATATCCATCTGTCTGCCCATAAATATTTTCGTTGAAGGAGAAGTAACTTGAATCGTTCAAAAGCATCTCTTTAAAACTTCGCACACATATTTATTAGTTGGATCAGATATGCCTTTTGGCATTGACAATTCTTCAGTTTCAGTATCTTTTGAATATGTTTTATTTATTTATTTATTGATTTATATATTTTTTGTTCGTTGTACTGTCCATTCATTATCCATATCAGTTGGTACATACAGTGGACTAGTAGTCCAGAGGTGCCTGTTGGTATTCACAATTATTGGTATCTATTTTTAAAGTAAAATATGTTTGTTCGTCCATCCACCCATTATTCGTATTTTAGTTTCCGGAGCATAATTCCATTGCCGTTTAAAATATCTCTATGAAGTAAATGACACAAATTAGTCTAGTGATCCCGACGTGCATTTTGCTATTAGTAATTCTTCAGCGTCATTGAATTTTAAATGTTTTTGTTTGTATTTCCATCCATCCCGTCCGTACATCCATCCATCCTCACTTTCATTCGAAAAAAAAAACTCCAGCTTAAACCGATTTTGATATCTCTATGAAATTTATTACTCATTTCAGACTGGAAATTCATAAGTGATTTTTGCTATTCAGAATGCTTTGGCTTCAATACTTTTACCGTTTGTTGTCTTTTCGTCAGCCATGATTCATACTTTCGTTTCTGAAGCAAACATCATTTTGACGAGGCGTGCCATATTGATGACTCAGTCATTTTGTTGTTATTATTACCCACACTCACCAACCCACCAACCCCCGCCCTCGTGGGGGATATAGATATTGCTATGTTTGCCTGTCAGTTTACAAACATTTCCTTTCCAGAGTATCACTTTAAAACCATTTAAGATATTTCAAGTGTTCACACTTGATTCACCTATAAATCAAGTTATGTGAAAATGTTAATCCTTCCATGGAAACATGGTGTAGAATAAGCAATATATAAACTAAGTTTGATGGAACATATCGTACTTTCACTGGGAGTCTTTGCATAATCGTGGTGGGGATATGTGAACTCTAGATGAATAAAGTGCCGCAGGACACAGCTGGTAGATTGTCGGGCTCATAATGAATACCTCTCAGGTTGGATACCCGCCCAATCTACACCGAATCTGCTGCCTCTGTGTATCCTTATAAAAGACACCTAACTCTTATTTCCTCGGCCTGATATAGCCAATAATGCGACGAAATCACCAACCGACCGTAATACTCACCATATAATATCGATTTATACAGTATTATCATGCCATCATTTATTACAAACTAGCTTATGGCTGTTAATATTTACATTTTAGTTCAGAATGGAGGACAAATAAAATACGGTTAGCACTTGAGGTTCTTTTTTAAAAAAATCGATTGACAGTACAATACTTCATGATATCTATTTCTAAAAAAAAGTATTAGTTGCTTACAAAATTTCTTTTATTACTGGTTAATTATGTTCAATCAAGTAACTTTTTTCTCTGCTTTACCATTTCGAAGAAACGTTCTCGGTTCAAATTATTTTTTAAAGTACTTTCGTACGTGATAGTTTTTAAAAACTTCCCTCAAGCTTCATTTACCCTCCCACTATATATATATATATATATATATATATATATATATATATATATATATATATATATCTTTGAAGGCTCGTCGCCATATTTTGCAATATTCAAATCCTCTCAGAAAGGGCGATTGTGTTCATGATATGCGAGGATGTTAGGCCATCCAACATAGAACTCTGACAATGTACCAAAATTATTCTAAAACCAATGATTGAAATGGTTACAAAGTAAAAGCGGTAAATTTATATTGTTACGTTTTGACTCTATTTCCTAAAAGTAAGTACCTGAGAACAAACAACCAATCAAGTAAATACAACGGAGGAGTTATTTGTAGGACTTATTAAGATGTGTATGCATATTTTTGAATCACGTGATAGAAGGACTTAAGAAATTTTCTTCAAACTTATCATCAGCAAGAATGGTGATGAAATAGAAACTGTGTTAGAAGGCAGGAAAAATCTAAAGTTTACAATGCTCAGTTCCTCAACAAAAAGTAAATAAAGGCGGCTGAAATTGATTTGATGATCCGAACACTTCAATATCATAGATGAAACTATGCTTTCTTCTTACGTCTTTCTTTTGCAATTTCAGATGTAGAGGAAGAAAGAATTCTCCTCATGTACGAAATCAGAAAACTGACCTGGAACAAAAACCGCAACAATCAGGAAAACGCTGGCGTAGCCTATATGAGAGAGACAGTAAGTACATGCTAGATTTAAATCCAGTGTAGCCTTTTTTATTTCCAGTGAAGAAGTATGTCGTTCACATTATAATACGTAGAAGTATTTTATGAATTGTTGGCCTGGAATAGAATTATGTTTACTCTTACAATACTCATTGTGGTCCTGGATTCAATTGTTAATAACGACACTGCAAGGCCACCGTTTATTTCCAATAGTTTGCTTATTGAACTACGGTTTGGCCCACTTTACAATAACCTCAAGCCACATAGCCATATACTGTACTTAGAGTGAAAATTCCTAGAAATAATAAACGTTGCTATTCATTCATGATTTTTTACAAGTTTTGGTATAAGACCCTCTATCTGCGGACAACCTCCACCCACGACACAAATAAGAATACTTGGTAGCAACGAACGTTTCATTCTTACGCACACATTGTACGGACCAGAATTGGCTCATTATTGAAAGGGACTGCTTTAGTTCATAAGAACTTGTGAATTTGACTGAAACAAACTTCATATTGACCTGTAACTTCTAACTGATGCTGCTTCTGCACATTCTTTTAACTCTTGTAGAGTGTGTGTAGGGAACTGCTACGGGGTTACAGTAAATTTCAAAATAGCTTCAGGGTATATGCAAAAACAAGGGACTTTAAGGGTAATACTTGAACAGTATTTTGTAGATCTTAAGGACCCAGAGAGTAAAAGTTATATCCTGAATTTCACTAACAGGACATAAGGCCCGGCTCTAATTTAAGTTTCGAATCCAACCATCTGATTGGATGAAATTTGAATCTTGCTTAAAATTTACCAATCAAATGTTTCAAGTGTAGACTCAACTTAACACTAGTGTTGCTGAAATTGGGCTCAGTTGACATAGCTGAGAAGATTTTTTTATGCTTGAGTTACGGTTCGTTTGAAGTTAAAGTACATGCTGGAGCTGCTGATAAAATAAAGATATATTATTATTATTATTATTATTATTATTATTATTATTATTATTATAATTGCAGGTCAAGGGAATAGTCAAGTTTGAAAATATGCATGAAAGTAACCGATTTGCTGGACTCTTCGTGTTTTGTTATTGCACTCAAATAGAGGGTGCGAATCTGTTGGGTTTTGCTCTATGACATTTTCAGTCAATGACAAACACGATATTTAGTTTAGTTGTCAGAAACATAAATGGAGAAAGTTCTGAAAAAACAAAACTCTTTCTTAAGTTGTGACCATTGTTTCGAGATTCATCTCACATTTAAGTGGAGTTTGCTTTTTTGCACTTGATGGGAGCTTGTTATATTTGTAGCGTATTTCTCATTACAAGGAACAGGAGCACATTTTTTGTATTAACTGGGACAAGACTGCTAGGTCTTTATTATAAACTTATTATCTGCCATCAGCATTATCATCGAATAGTAGTATTATTTAAGGATTCCACTGCCTCTATCTCTCTTAAGATAGATTTCTTATTGTTTGTAATT
>JAECUM010093361.1:0-155906 GCA_016617855.1 Megalonaias nervosa
AGTCAAGGCGATTCTATCGTGTTTGTAAAAGGCATTCCTGGCGAAGACGACGGAATCGTGTCTGATCCTAGTCAAACCCATCTGGTCATCTTCTCCGACATGTTAGGAGAAGACGAAGAAGAAATTAAACTGTGGTTTACGCGCAAAGGGCATCATCGTAATGCCAGTGTCATTTACATCACTCAAAATTTGTTTCAACAAAGTAAAGCCCATCGCACCATCGGTCTCAATGCTCATTACGTCGTCTTGCTTAAAAGCCCTAGAGATAAATCCCAAGTGCAAGTCTTAGCCAAACAGTTCGGAACGCATTGGCTGACTCATGCGTACGACGATGCCACTCAAACCCCACACGCCTATTTACTCGTGGATTTAAATCCCACCATCCCCGATTATTTGCGATTTCGTACCCATCTGTTTCACCACTGGTGCCAAGACGGAGGGTCTGTCGTGTACACGTCGTCGACTTAACAACAACAACCAAAAAAAGTCTATAAAAACCTCGGTCACTTTGGGTATGTCTCACACAGCGTCAAAAGACTTACAAAAATGGTACTAACAGCTGCCTCCCTTGGCGCTCAACATTAAGAGGTTAGTGTTAGGACTGGTCGGCCTGGTGTCAGGATAATGTGACTGGGTAGGACATCATGCCACATGTCTGCGGCATGATGCCCCAGTGCTAGACATCACTATAAACTGCCACACTGCAAACATCGTAGCGATATGACTGAAAAATTGTTAAAGCTACGTTAATAATCCAAATCACACACACACACACACACACACACACACACACACAGACACACACGTCCCTTCAGTCTCATCTTCCAGTCAAATTGATTCGTGCCTTGTACGGCATCAGTCGCGAAAAAAAAAATCCACAAATACGTGCTCGTGTGCTAGTCTCAACGAAGTCTTACGTCAATTACTGCAAGGTATCATTCGCATTCCACATCAAACCAAACGTTTCTTTGACAGAAACAAGGTAGCCTTGACGCAACTGGCCGATCCTCGCATCGACACTCAAACCAAAAAAGCAAATCATTTTGAAACCTGGAGGTACCGGTTCTCTAGGTGTCATCATTCCTTCCCTCTTAAAATAGGATCCCAATGCTCCCAAAGTTGTCCCCAAGAAAAAAGCCACTCCCCAACGTACCCAGAATAAAAAGAAAAAGAGCAACGGTGTCAAGACCAAGTCGCAGGCTCAGAAAAAGAAAAAGAAAAGCCCACAGAAAACAGCTTCTACACGCAAGAGAGGTACTGCCGCCAGGACTCAACCTTACATTCGCAAACTACAACCTGCCACAACGGTGACTGCGTCTCCAGTAGACTCAGGTTCTTCCACTTTTCCGTTGCTGGTGATGCCCGCCAAACCCGATTTAATACGGTGTCTTTCCTAATTTGATGAAAAATTGGAAACCCGCGTCTCCAAATACTTCTCCTCCACTGGTGGCACCCTCTTCCTCTTCTTTAGTGGCAGTGGCCGCTGCTTACGAAGTACCCGCCCCCAAATCAAAGTCCAAGAGATATTGGACGTGTTAAAGAGTTTACTTGAGTTGTCCAAGCAGGAACTGTCCCCATTGAGTCCGTTGCGAATCCCTCCACGACGTGTGATGCCTGCCATGAAAATGATACGACGAGCCGACAATCAGTGGCGACGCACTGCAGTATACAAAAGACCCGAGATAAACGATATGTTCAGTGTTTTTGTGCTCTTGAACGCCCAAAGATGTTCCCTCAAAGAAGTGCACACCGTCACCATCGTCGTTCTTCTGTCCGAAAAGGAAAAGGAAAAAGAAAAGGACTGCCTCCTCGTTTTGCCAAACATTGGGACATGTTGTCCGTCCTGTCCACCCATGCGAAAACAATTCATTCAAACCTCCTCCAAAGATATCATCGATATCGTGTGCGAATGTTGTCTGAATGTCTTGAAAGGAACGATGTCTTTGTCTAAACGTCAGAAAGAATGCTTAGCCAAACATCGACAAGTTCTTCGCTAAATGGTCCAAAAGAAAATACCCATTCGTCAAAAGAAAAAGATGTTGGTGCAACGCGGAGTAATGTTACCCCTGTTAGGACCCTTGCTGGGAACAATAGGAGGACCCTTGATGAAAGGAGTATTGGGAACGATGGGAAGAATCCTGGGATGAAGATAAAAAGGTCCAAGAAGATAAAAAGGTTGTCTGGAATCAAAAGATCTCGGACGTGATCATTAAAATCCGATGGAAGGACGAAAACTGGCTTTAGTACCTTACAAACGATAGATGGAATACCGTCGTTGGCAAGAACAACGGACCCCGCATTTACCTCCCAATCCTCATTTGACCGAGATGTCCCAGTTACAACACGAGTTGCAATCGTTGATGGATCGCAGCGATTTGTCAGAAACGGAACAATCGCAACGGTACGGTCAACTGTTGCAACGACTGCAACTCTTTCACCAGAAAGCTTTAGACGAAACAGATCTACCCACTCCCCCCGCCAACGGTCAGGACAGATGTATCCCGACGGATGTCTGATGAAGAAGAGGCACGAGAAGTCTTTCAAACACCGTCAGCAGCTCCCATCCCTAGTAAGATTTCAGCGTCCTTGTTGATCCCTTCCCCTACACCCCAACGAGAGGAACTTAAAGCTTGGGTTAAAAAGATGATGTCCACTCCTCCTTCGACAGAAGTCAAAAAGAAAGAAGGGAAACCAGAAGTGAAAAACGAAAAGAAGACCAAAGTCATCCCATTACTGCCACCACCACCACCACCACTACCCTCGACTTCTACTCCCGTGGCACATCGGGCACGTAAAGCCGTTTCTAAACCACCCCCTCGTCCCATTCAGGATAGCATCAGTGAAGAGTGAATAAATTATTTTAAAAAATGGAGAAGGTGTTAGCCAGCATTTACTACGATCCATCCCATCCTGCAGGTTACGGTGGAGTTTAGAAATTTTATCGTGCTGCAAAAACTCAACTGAAAAGTGTCCGTTTGCCTCAAGCACAACGATGGTTACAAGAACAAGCCACGTACACCTTACACAAACCCATTCGACGAAAATTTTCCAGAAGTCGCACCTGAGTGGAGGGCATCGATCATCAATGGCAAGCCGATTTAGCCGATGTTTCTCATTTGGCCACCTACAATCGTTGCTACAAATATTTGTTTTGTGTCATCGACGTCTCTTCCAAATTTGCCTGGGTCGTGCCATTGACTTCCAGATCGAGCAGTGAGTTAGTGCGAGCCCGCCAACTGGTGTTGAAAGAAAGCGGTGGTCACCCTCTCCTCTTCGATGGCAAACCGACAAAGGCACTGAATTTCTGAACCAAGCTTTCCAAAAAGAATTGATTGTTGTTGTTGTGGGGCTTAACGCCATTTTCAGCACACGATAGGCTATACATGGTGGCCAGTATTAATGGTGGAGGAAGAAACCGGGAAATCCGCGGAAAGAACCACCGACCCACGAGAAGCTACTGGCAAGCTTTCTCACATATTCACATTCGCCGAATCTTAGACTCGAACCAATGCAGACAGAGGTGAGATGGCAGTGATCCGTAACGGAAAGCGCTTTAGACCACTCGGCCACTCAGGGCCCCCCAGAAAGAATTGAAGAAACGTGACATTCATTTTTTTTACCACTGAGAATCCAGAAACCAAAGCCAGTAACGTGGAATGTTTTCAACGCACCTTGAAAGAACGCATGTGGAAATATTTTTCGCATCAACACACCCTCAAGTATATCGACGTCTTTCTGCACCTAGTCCAAGCGTACAACCAATCTTACCATCGGAGCATCGGAGGTCCCCCCCCCAAAAAAAAAGTGACTCCCGACAACGAAGTGACCGTCTTCGAGCGCCTGTTTGGTACGTCCCCGACGGTGACTGTCCCCAAGAAAGGTGGAGTGTTGGCAGTAGGAGATTGGGTGAGCATTGGCAAAACCAAACGCACTTTCGACAAAGGTTACTTACCCAACTAGACCACCGAATTGTTTCGTGTCACTGAACGAGTGCGTGGCCGTCATCCTCCCGTCTTTAAACTGGAAGACATGAACGGGGAAGTGTTAAAAGGAACGTTTTACTTGCCCGAGTTACAACGTGTGACAAAAAAAGAAGACGACGTGTACGAGATAGAAAGCATTCTCGATCGAAGAACCCGAGAAGTGGGAAAGCGTCGTGTCAAAGAAGTCAAAGTACACTGGAAAGGATATCCTCCCAGTTTTGACTCTTGGATCGACGCTTCGCAAATCATCGACTATAAAAAGAAGTGACCATCATGCCCTTCAACATAGCCTCAGCTACTGCAGTGACCACTCCTTTCCCCAGTTCTTCTCTGCAAGATCTACAAAAGCAACCCTTGTGAGTGTGGTGTGCCTGAAATGCAAATCGTCTTTTTCTGCCAAAGTTTTGTAGTGTATTGTGTCATCGGTGCCGCCATTGCCAATTTGAGTTTTCAACAAGGAGACAAACAATTGTAGACCATTTTACTGAGCAATTGCATCGGTTACCTTCTCCCCAATCCGTCCCGGAAATACTCCTCTAACGGGAACAACAACGTCAGTCACCCTCCCAACAGTCACATAACAGTCCTCTTTTAGACACTCCTCTGACTTTCAGCGACCCCTCGGAAACTATAACTCTGGAATTATGAATAACCAATTTTACTTAACGTTACCCAGTGACAGTTCCATGGAGGTGTTTCCCCACAACACCTTACGCTGTTACACGGCCAAATTACATGAGGCCATCCAATTGGATCACGAAGCCCTTTGGGAAGTGGCTTTAGTGGAAATGATTCACCCTACCCAAATCTAAAACATCATTGAAAACCAAAACACTTTTACGGTGGAAGTTCATGACGAGCAAGTGCAACAAAACTTGGATGAACGCGCCACTGCAAGTGACTCTATGAAAACACAAGACCTCAAAACTAAACGAGCCACCGATCGGTTGAAAATTTCCCCAGGCTATTATTTTAGTGGACAACATTTGGTGAACACGATTGCTGACAGGTTCAATGCCGTGTTTAGCAAAGTCTTGGAGAAAGCCAGAAAAGTGTCACCCTCGAGTACCGTAAATAGCTCCTCGCCTACTGATCAAATTTTTTAGGGCACAAAGTATTGGCCATTACATTTTGTCCTGAATTGTATGACAGTTTGGGTGGAGATTTCAAGTAGATCAAGATTAAAAACGAAATACCAGCCATTACCGGCAACTTGGATTTTGCGAAATATTTTCGATTCCCCGTAGAAACGAACCAAGGACTGAATTTGATCTTTGTGTACTCCGATGTGGTGGAGTACAACGTGGTGGGACACACCTCCGTACCGTTACTGCGTGTCATTCCTTTCAATGTGGATTCTGCCACGAACACTGACGAGGTAGATGGAAACACCTATCACGTTACTATAAAAGGAGATCTGGGACAAAATATTTCATTCACCAAAGGGAAAGTCACAGTGAAACTCCATTTTCGAAAACGATTACTCTAACTCCTTGTCAGTCATGTATCCTGTGTACCAAGGAGTCTCGACAGCGAGGACATGGATTAGGAGTAATGCTGAAATCAGCCTTTCGTTCGGTGGCCCCCGTTTTGAAACCGATGGTGACACGGGGATTGCACGCCTTGAAAGATGCCGTTTTGACGCAAGGTAAAGAATTTCTCCAAAATGTCATCATTGACAAAATAAAATCCCAAAGAAGCTTTCATGAGAGCAGGCAAAAATGTCTTGCTTCAAACGGGCAAAGACATTTTGGGTCGACGAGAAACTCCTATAAATGCTCCTGACGCTGCCTAGTCAGGCATTCCTACTTCCCTAACATCACAGCAAGGACAAGGCAGAAAGAGAGACGAAGACACCCCTTCAGAGGACTTCACAACCCCAGAGCTAGAAAGACTAAGAAATGAAAAACCGTCCTAGACTTAAACGTTTTTGATTATTAAATCAGAAAAAGAAAGAAAATGATGCACCGAGAGTCTTGCGCATGTTCCATGTCGGAACTGGATCTGTTTGCCATGCCACCCACCATGATGACGATGCAAGAATCCCAATGGGTCGAATTTCATCCCGTCTCCTCTTTGACGGATTCGGCTCCCATCGAGTTTTAAATTAAAGGACAGTCCCAAGATTACATCGATCTGAATAGCAGTTACTTGTACCTGAAACTCAAAGTGATCAAAACGGACAATACCAATCCGGGAGCTGATGCCAGAGTAGCTCCCGTCAACAATTTCATGCATTCCTTGTTCAGCAAAGTGGATTTGTACTTGAATAACAAACTGGTCAGCAGTAGCATGGATACTTACGCTTACCAAGCGTACTTGGAAAATCTCTTGACGTACGGAAAAGAGGCCAAGAACACTCATCTGGATGCTTGCGTGGTTTGGAAACCTGACACCGCAGGTGAGGACAAGTTTAACGACACAGCCCTGACAGCAGATGACGATCCTCATAATGTGGGCTTTAACGACCGCTGAAAGAAAACCCTTCAAGGCCGTAGTTTAGAACTGATGGATCGTTGCATTTGGACATGTGGTTGCAAGACAAGTATTTGCTCAACGGAGTGGATATCCGCCTGAGACTAAATCGCAGCAGTCTCGTTTTCCATTTGATGGCTCATGCCAACGAGTACAAAACCATCATCCAAGAAGCCAGACTTTACGTGCGCCGCGTAGAAGTGTTACCTGAAGCGGGAAACGACATCAATCACACGTTGAGCAGAACGACCGCCAAGTATCCAATACGACGCGTAGAAGTGAAACTTTCACCATAGCTGCTGAACTCGGATCCAAGATCGAAGATCATCTGTTCCAAGGACAGTTACCCAAACGTATAATCGTTGGTATCGTCAGCAATGCAGCCCTCAACGGAGCCGACGATCAAAATTCTTTCCAGTTTAAGCACTACAGAGTGTCCAAGATCGAAGTCAGTCGCGATGGCAAGACCTTGTGTACCAGACCCTTCGAACCTAACTTTGCTCAGAAGAATTACTTGAGATCATACTTGTCACTGTACGAAGCTTCCGGACAGCTAGGAACCAACACCAGTCACGACATTTCGTACGAAGATTATGTAGGAGGTTACACTTTGTGGGCTTTTGATTTCACTCCAGACCAAGGCAGCGACGAGGGACATTTCCACCCTATAAAATCCGGTCAACTGAGTGTGGAACTTCAGTTTGCAGAAGCTCTCGCCAAGATGGTGAAAGTCATCTTGTATGCCGAATTCGATAATACCATAGAAATCAACAGTTTGAGAGAAGTCATTCTAGACTATTAGAAACAATGGAAGACTCTTATCCATCTTTGAACAGTAGAGAATCTTTGGAAATGGAATGGGAGGATACCGTGAAAGCAGAACCCCAAGACAAAGACGAAGAGGACATAGTGGTCACGTCCAGATGGCAAGAACAAGAACAACAGTCAGAATTGAATTGATGACTTATCATTACCTGTGAAGAAAAATGGATACCTGGGAACTTTATTACCTTTTGAACAATAGTTCGTACAATGCTTCTTGGAATCCTGTCGTGTGCGTTAAAGATGAACTACCTCATCGCAAACCTCAAAACCATCAAGTTTATGTCATCAACACGGACGACAGTCATCTCCCAGGATCCCACTGGGTAGCCGTTTGCTTACCTAAAGAGGATTGTGTGGAGAATTTTGATTCGTATGGATTACCCCCTTTGGAAGACGACATCATCGACTTTATGAGAAGAAATGCCCAGACGACACGATTCAATTGCGTGAAATTACAAGGCACAGATTCCATGGTGTGTGGACAATATTGTGTGTATTTTCTTCATCAACGCAGTCTTGGATATCCTTTAGAACTTTTAGTGACTTATTTTTTGATCGTAACTCTTCTAGAAACGATGAGAAAGTATATCGATGGTTTTGTGACCATTATGGCTATCTTTTGTCTTTAGCTAGGAAACGTAGTGTACATCAATGGCCTTATGACTTCCATCAGTGGAAATCTAACATGATTTCACAACGTTGTCAACCTTGTCAAAAAAGTTTGTTTGATATTATTGTTAAATGTTAGTTGTTAGTTGTTTGTTTGAATAATAAAAAAAAATTTGTGTTTTGAAAAAAATGTGTCTGTCGTTTGTTTTCCAAAAAAACACTGTAAATATATGCTCTTTCACTTTCTCTCGATCTCTCACCATGACATTAGCTATCATAGCGTTCCGACTCAAGAAAAAACCCAGTAGGGATGTTTTCTATCGCGTCCTCGTTTGAACCGTATAAAGCGAGGCAGTCTCCAGTCTGGAACAACTTTACCCTTAGTTTGGGAGGAAAAAGAAGAAGTTCGAAAAAGGGCCAGGAGTCGACGAGGGGGAAGAAATGCCCGACAGAGGGAGCATATTATGCAGACCCAGTCTGAGAGCAGCCCGCCTAAATCGACCCAAGAAGTAAACAAACCCCAGCAGTCGACCGAGCCAAACAATGAGATACAAGGGGCCCAGCTATTGATCAAAACTGCCCAGGCATCTCCGGACCACGCTCCGATAAAACAAAAACAACAGAAACAGGAGACTTTTGCGAGTGTAGCAGCCCAGACTCCAAAGAAAACAACATCTAAATGGCAGAAGGTAAATCGTGGGTCTCCAACCGCTGACACAGTTGAGGCAGACCTAGAAATGTCTTCGTCAAATGATAATAGAGACGACGAAGAAACAGACAATATAGGAACAGAGGCAGTAAAGGTGGAAAAGGAAGAGAAAACTGACCCAAGCAGGGAAGCGTTCAGAGCCATGGAAATAGAAACAGCGCTGGATGATATCACAAAAGCAGGTCACTTCATCAACGCTGTCAAATACCTTGCATGGAGAACACTAGATACCTACAAGCCAAGGCCTGCGCAATGGCATTTTGGGGTAAGGATCCTTTCCCAGTACTACCAAGAAGGCTACCGACATTATTATATGCACAATCTAGTAGAAACTGCTACATACTTGTGTCAAGTGCATGGGTACAAGGCATTCCCGAAACAGACCAGGAAAGACACAGGAATGGCGGAGTAAATTAGAGACAGAAGACCGCCACGGAACCTTCGACTAACATGCCATAACAGCCCTTTTTAGAGCTCAAATTGCCTACTTAGTACTAAGGGATTCCATTTTGGCTTGGAGTCCCAATTCGATTAAACCATTACACCTGATTCGATCCTTTGAGTGCAATTCAAAAATACAATCTTATTCCTAATATCGACACAAAATAGTTACAGTCACTTTGACATTTATAATAGTAAATTAATAGGGACTAAAAATATGTACACAATGGTACTAGATTAAATTCGACAGTTAGGAGATAGGAAAATTTAATGTAACTACTTTCGAATTTCACTAATTGCACAGGTGGCTTACACGCTATTGGTAATAGGGCCTGTCCATTAGTACAACTGAACTGAATTTGACCTATTAAGTGCGGCTTGGCGTTTCAAGGGCGTCGGCGTGCACCCCTCTCCCCTGGCCCCTTTCCTCCTATTCCTCTGCCAGACATTTAAGTAAGAAGTGCGACCATCGCACATTAAAGCGGGGTTGTGGTGGCACCATTCCAACAACCCCGACCAATTAAAAATCCTGACACTCAGGAGTTAACGAGTCGCAAAAGTACTTGTATACGTAAGCGACCATAATACTTTATTCATTCATTCATTCAGTCTGGTCATCATTCATTCGCAACAGACATTGAGGGAGCAACAGCGGTGCGCCAGCGGCTACATCGACATGGTGTGGAGGAGGGAACGGTTTAATCATGCTGCACGTGCAGGCTATGTGAATTAAAGAAGACCATAGTAGCGCAGCCATAAGCATTGCACATGTCCGAAGAGACCCACTGGCCTACCATAGTACATCATCAACATTATCAGGAACAAAGAATTATCATTATTATTATTATTATCAATGATAACAGCTGCATGGCGTCAGAAGAATAGCATGGTCTAAATATGGAGCACGTGCAGGCTATGTGAATTAATGAAGACCTTAGTAACGTAGCCATATGCAGTGCACATAGACAATATGCTGAACTTGCAACGAAACAGCC
Source organism: Megalonaias nervosa (assembly GCA_016617855.1). Taxonomy (NCBI): domain Eukaryota; kingdom Metazoa; phylum Mollusca; class Bivalvia; order Unionida; family Unionidae; genus Megalonaias; species Megalonaias nervosa. Next base: position 10,038 of record JAECUM010093361.1, read on the forward strand.
CTGGAAAACAGACGTACTCCAGTCCGGGGAGATTATCTGGGAATACAGCGCTGTCCATACACCGAAGAGCTCCCGAAATGGACTCGGAATTGAAAAAAGCGAGCAACCATTCAATTGCTTGAACGAGTTATACGGTTTTCATTTTGGCTTGAAAACCGTTTATGACTATATCTCTTTGTTGTAGTACAAATTTGATCTTTTTGGTTCCACCACCTAAAATTATACTTCTTTAATATTTGCGTGATACAAAAATACAGTAGTCATTTTGACTTAGCTGATTGGCATATTTCAGAAACATTTATGTACACTATGTACACTAAATTTCAGCTTGAATGTAAATAAATACGAAATTTAGCAACTCATTTTATTTGGTTAATTGCACAGGTGGCTCACACATTATTGGATTGTTTATATGTCCATTAGCATAACTGGATTGAATTTGAAATAAGTACGGACGGGCGTTTTGGGGCGTACGCGACATCCATGGCTTCTTATCGCACCGACTGCCGAGGTACTTTTCCTCCTTTTCCACACTCGGCCTTCTGTACATGGACGGAGATGTGTAACGATTTCCACCCGTCCTAACTCCAGGTGTCCCGATGTGACGTCATAGTCGCCGACCAATCGCGACTGGCGTCACATACTGCATTGGATGACACCTGTCACTCCGCTATATATTTCGATCCGGCTTAAACTTGTGTGTGTGCTCGGACGATTCCCACTCAAGACGGCCTCTGATTGGATATCCATTCAAAATTTAACATGAGTGCGTGCTGGGTCCAATCCCTCTCATGAAAGCCTTCCATTCAGGTAGCATGGAACTTATTGTTCCGCTACCTGACGGCTAATTTAACAGCTTTCTTTGAGAGCATAAACCCCTGGTGGATGAGGCACTGATTCCTTCCCCCGGGAAATTTAACATTCTGCTTTGCAGAAATTAAACACTGGCACATACCCAGTACGGGTGCATGCCAGTATAATCCAAAGTCCTGGCACATACCCAGTACGGGTGCATGCCAGTATAATCCAAAGTCCAGTCTGGTCATCCATGGTTGACTCGTCCACCTATGAACATGCCGTCCAGACTATCCAAGCTGAACGAAGCTTACGTGAATTTACTCCGTGTCAGGCAAAACCTGATAACGAAGTCTGATGAGATAGAGAATGTCAGCGTGTTGAAAGTGACCGAAGACCTGATAGAAGAACTCTTCAGAGAAGAAATCAAGAAAGAACAAGAAAAATGGACGGAGAAGTACAGACTTCAGAAGCAGCAGAGAGAACAGCAACAACAGCAACAGCAACAACAGCAGGTACCAGACAGAGGTTTTGTCGACTGCCGAGTAGACACCAAGGAGTTCTCCTTCTCTTTCCGCAGAAGCAGACCGTATCCTGTAGGAAAGCCTGCCGCCAGACGGGGACGCAATCTTAGACAGTAAATGATTGCCATCACTGCCCGGTAACAAAAACAGCCCTTTTCAGGGCTACGCCAACACTCTAGAAAAGACATACTAATTCAATTGCCCAAAAAAGATTGTGTGTTTTTTTATGTTAAAAAATTTAAGTGTGTCTATAAGCACTTCGTTTCTTTTGTCAGTAAAACTCAACACTTCGTTTCTCTGTCTTGTGCGATAGTATGTGTCTGTGTTTGTAAGTAAAAATAGTCAACGTGAGTGTTTCCTTTAGGTCCGCACGTTCCATGTAATGGATAGTAGACTGGTGTTGTAAGTTTTGGTGTCAGGGGATGTTTTCCTTCACGTCCGTGCTCCATAGATATAAAGCGGAAGAAATCTTCAGTCTGGCTACCCGTCATTGATGTATAAACATTAAAGATGAGTAACAGAATTGCAAAGTTACTGGAACTTCAGATGCACCTGGAGTATGCCAGGTGGCTGCTAGATGAACTGGCCATGGAGGCAATACAGGAGGAAGCCAGAATAGAAGATGAAGAAGAGAAGAGGAAAAAGAAGAAAGAGAAGGAAGAAAAAATCTTGCCACACCTCATACTGTGAGGTCAAGCCTGAGGTGAGGACGCCTCCACAGGCAATAGCACCACCACAGGCACGTCAACCACAGCCACAACAGCCACAACAACCACTACCACCAGTACCAAGAGCCGTGATCCCCTAGAGAGAAAACTGGGAAGAGGAAATAAGGAGGCTACAGCATCCACGAGTGTGGCTTAGGAGAAGACAGAGGGAACAAGTCTTCACAATCCCTCAAACGGAGGAGTGGGAGAGTGAAGCCACTCAAGCCCCGTCTGCGCTCCCAACGACAAACATCAGTTGTGAGCAGGACTGGAGCAGACGTTGTATTTGTGGTGCCAGGCCTGGGAGATGTCACCATTAACCGGATGCATCTGAAGTTCCAAGGAAAAAAGCCCTTTTCAGGGCTAACCAGATCTCTAGAAAAGAGACACTATTCAAGTTGCCAATTTATGTGAATATAGAGTAGTGTGACTATAAACACTCACTCCTTTACTGATGTGTGTGTGTGTGTGTGCTTTATGCGTTTGCTTACGTTTGTGTGGATAGTAGATATGGTGTGTTTTCTTTAGTTCTCTTCCCGTCTGTGTGGATAGTAGATATGGTGTTATTTTTTTCCACTCTTCGCTTCTGTGTGGATAGTATATATGGTGTGTTTTATGCGTTCGCGTACGTTTGTGTGGATAGTAGATATGGTGTGTTTTTTCTTCTCTTCCCTTCTGTGTGGATAGTATATGTGGTGTGTTTTATGCGTTCGCGTATGTTTGTGTGGATAGTAGATATGGTGTGTTTTTTCTTCTCTTCCCTTCTGTGTGGATAGCATATATGGTTTGTTTTATGCGTTCGCGTACGTTTGTGTGGATAGTAGATATGGTGTGTTTTTTCTTCTCTTCCCGTCTGTGTGGATAGTATATAATATGTGAAGTGAGTGTAAGGGATGTTTTCCTTCACGTCCGTACTTTAAGTATATAAATCGTAGCAGTCGTCATCAAACTCCATCCACTCTGAAAACAACCCAACTAGAACAGCTATTAGAAACTGCGCGAGACCCTTCAACACAAAACTAGTACCCAACCCCCCGGCTTGCAAGAAAGTGCACACGCTTAAAGAAGAAATGAAAATAGAGGAAATCCAGGCCGAACAATATAAAATCTGCGATCTCACACCATGGAAGAACAGTGCACCCAGAATAAACCTTACAGCGATGACACTAGGACACAAACAACACAACCCCTGGAAAATTCTAACTGGAATCTGCAAAATCTTAGAAGAATAATACTCCCAACATACAAAAATCTACACAGATGGGTCCAGATCCCAAGAACTCAACAGAACAGCGGCAGCCATTGTGGTGCCCGAACTACACACTCAAATTGGAGCTAGGTTACCCGACAGATTTTCCATCTATACAGCGGAATTCTGGGCGATAAAACAAGCATTGTTATGGATCAAAACTCAAACAAACAAAAACCATGTAGTCATCACGGACTCACTAAGCGTCCTGAAATCACTAGAAACGGGATCATCTAAAAGCAGGGGCAACATGCTACAGGAAACAATGTTTATCTACGAGAACAAAAAGAGGAGGGAGGCACGCAAGAGATGTGGAAATCACAAATCAAGTCATCAGTCCGTTTTTTGGTCGGATGAAGATCTAACTACGACCACACCAACGGAAACAAAAGACCCATCAAATGGAGAAAACCAGGAAGCTCTACCTGCTACTCCACAAAGGAAAACACCCATCCCGCGGTGTAATCCAGGACGCTCTACCTGTTACTCAGAAACATTCCCTCTCCACCCCCACCCGGACAAGCAAGCCAAGCGGATGTATGGGGTGCAAAACAGGTGCTAGGGAAAACATACTAGCAAACGCCTGGGTGGGATCCTGACGTCAACAAGCCAGTGTTGACCAAAGATTTCCCACTAAGACCCCGACTCCGTGGTGGAAAAGCTGGGGGTGGGGGTGGGGGAAACCTCCCCCACCTTTTGTTTTGTTTTGTTTGTCTTTTGTTTTGTTTTGTTTTTGTCTTGTTTTCTTTTTGTTTTGTGTTGGCCGGACAAGTAAGAGCTATCCAGTTTGAGGGACAATTCCACCTCGCAGGAAGGTGCTATTGTCGTTCCAACTCGAACTGGCAAAGCCGTGAAGTAGCCGGAAAGCTCTACCCGCTACTCCACAAATCAAAGGAAACCCCGACCCCATGGAGCAGTCCAGGAAGCTCTACCTGCTGCTCCACAATTCCCTCTCCTCACACCCACCCGCAGAGACAAACGTAAGCAAAGGGCATAAAACAGGTGCTAGGGAAAACATACTAGCAAACACCTGGGTGGGATCCTGATGTCAACAAGACAGTGTTGATAAAAGATTTCCCACTAAAACCCTACTACTGAGGCGGATATGCGGGGGTTGAGGAGAGGAAAACCCCACCTTTCCCATAACCATGAGAGTCTTCATTTGGCCTTCGAAGACCACGGCCGTTAACAGTTCCGATCCTTTGGCTCCACCGTCTAAATTCACAACCAACAAAAATCTGCTAATAACGTTTATGAGATGGCTAACATCCAGCTGATTGATACCCTTTAGGCAATTACACAAGTACGTTTAGTACACAAAATTCCAACTTCTAATATATCCAAAATTATAAAACTACTCACAATTGGATAATTACACAGGTGACTTACACATCATTGGAATAGGGCTATCCACTAGCAAAGCTGGACAAAATTTGACAAAAGTCCGGTCCTGGCGTTGGGCGAGTACACAACTCACCGCGAGTCTCTTCCCGTGTCGTTTGGCGTCCCTTTCGGGGCTCCTTCCCTCCTTTCCCGCTGACAGACAAAAATGAAAAGTGCGGCATCGCACACAAACACGGAGCTGTGATGGCACCATCCTTACAGCCCCGACCAATTGAAGAGCCCGACCCTCGGGCATCAACCGGTCGCAAAAGCACACAGTATGCGTAGGCGACTTAAATCCTTCGAGCAGCAGATTCGCGCTATACATAAACACGGAGCTGTGATGGCACCATCCTCTCAGCCCCGACCAATTGAAAAGCCCGATCCTCGGGCATTAACCAGTCGCAAAAGCACTGAGTATGCGTAGGCGACTTAAATCCTTGGTAGTAGTAGTATTCGCGCAATAGTGAATTGGCCCCATCGTTGCCCATTACACCTAATCTGATCCTTTGGTTGCCGATCAAAATTACAAACTTATACCTAATATTGACTCAAAAAAAACAATAATGTCACTTAGACATGTAGCACAAAATTGTTAGGGAATTATTTCACGTACACTTATGTACTAGAATTAAATTCGATAGTTAGGTTGTAGGAAAAAATTTTCATAACTATTTAAGAATTTTGATCATTGCACATGTGGCTTACACACTATTGGTATTAGGGCCCGTCCATTAGTACAACTGGACTAAATTTGACCAATCAAGTGCGGCCTTGCATTTGAGGGCGACAACATCCATCCCCCCACCCCACCCCCCGGGTCACTTTCCGCCTTTTCCTCGACCAGACTAATTAAAGAGTGCGACCTTCGCACAAAAACGCGGGGTTGTAGTGGCACCATTCCTGCAACCCCGAACAATTAAAAAGCTTCACATTTCTAGTCGCGAAAGCACTAGCTTTCGCATGCGACAATAATTCTTCTTCATTCTTTCGCGCCATTCTATAGGTTTTCACTTTGGCTTGGAAACCTCTTTTGATAATATCTCCATGTTGTAATTCGAATTTGACCCTTTGGTTCCACCATCAAAATGTATTTGTCTATTTTGTTTATTTATTATGCGTGATACAAAATGTATGAGTTGCTTTGACTTAGCTGATTGGCATATTTTAGGTAATTAATGTACACTTAGTACACTAAATTCCAGCTATGAATTCAATTAACACCGAAATTGTGAAACTTATTTTATTTGGTTAATTACACAGGTGGCTTACACATTATTGGCGTTAGGCTCCGTCCATTAAATAACTGGACTGAATTTGACAAATAAGTACGGACTGATGTTTTAGGGCGTGCACAACATCGATAGCTGCGGCATTGGCACCCTCGCTGGGTCCCTCTTCTCCTTTCCCTCGACCGGGCTTAAGTGACAAGTGCGATATCTCACATAAACACGGAACTGTGATGGCACCATTCTCACAGTCACGAACAATTGAAAAGCCTGACGTCAGGCACAAACTGGTCGCAAAAGCACTTAGTTTGCATAGGCGACCTAAATTCTTTGATTGATTGATTGATTCGCGCCATTCAACCCAGAATATTCCAAAAATGGCTTCTAACAAAATAGACGCAATGAAGACACTGCAAGAGGCAGTAGATGACATGGGGATGTTGGAAGAATTTTTGGTGAGGATGCAGTACGATGAGTATGGTTCAACCAGGCTGAAGATGGAGATAACCAATTTAAAGAAGATGAAGGAAAGGATAAGGGAATTAATGAAACAAATAAAGGAGGAGAATGAGGACGAAGATGATAAAATAAGAATGAGAGCTTGGAATGAAAAAATAGAAAAAGAAGAGGAGAATGAAAAGAGGAAAAAAGAGGAGGAGAAGAAGAAGGAACAAGAGAAGGAAAGGGAGAAGAAAAATAAAAAGAAGAATGTAGGAGAGAATATAAGAAGTTGGTGGAGGAAAAGAAGAACCTAGAAGAGAAAGAAGAAGAGAAATCAAAAGGCCCTTTTCAGGGGCCACTTCATTGCCTCAAAAAGATTTACTCTTTCATGCCCAAAATTTTGTTTAGTCTGTTGTATAATTTAGGTATAATAGTTTGATGTTCATCAGTCTATGGTTGTGTTGTATAAGTCTCTGTCTTTAAACATGTTTATATGTCTCTGTCTCTATTGTATTTGTCTCTACCGAGAGTAGCCGCGCTTATTCAGGTCAGCCACTTGCAACATTGTTGCCAGTACCATGACGTTACCCCAACTGTTCCATTCCTATTGTCCCTATATGGTCCCAACCTTTTGTCCCTATATAGTCCCAACCTTTTGTTCCTATAAATTTTGTCCCCTTAGTGTCCGGTGTGTGTGTGTGTGTGTGTGTGTGTGTAATGTATTTTCCCATTGTCCCTATAGTATCCCCCTTCACTAATAAAACCCCATGGCATGGCCAAAGGTCCAGGTCAATGCAAATCAATGGTCAGAAATAGTCCATGCCGTATTTACATAAGAGGACTATTAACGTTCAATTTGCAAGATAATCTTGTCGTGCAGTGGATTACTAGTTTATCTGTTAAATCTTTAAATTAGATTATTGACAAAAGGTAGGACAGTGCCCTTTTGCGAGAAACTGTGATGAAATCTGAATGAAGAAAGGCGTGTTACAAATCATTGAACACACTCGAGACTTTAATCTTATAGAAGTATTACAAGTTTCAGATATGCAATGAGAAGCAGAGGAAACTAATGACATCATCATGATGAAAATCAAGGTCAACTCATAGGTTTCGATATCGTTGTTGAACAAATATTGCATTTTCTGGTACCAATATTGCAGGCTGTTCTTCACGTTCGTTTCTAAACAGATGTAAATAACACACCATCCCGCTTGACATTTCGAAGCCTTAAAGATGTATTTACTACAGCCCTACCTGGTGACCCGTTTCTGACTGACCGCTTGAAATAATTTTTTTTTTCAACGGCACTTATAGCACGTTATTGTGCTTGTGTCGTGACGAGGAAATCAGAGCTTAGTGCACCTAGTATACACGATCTGACCAATGCGGAAATCGAACCAGCGACCCTTGGATTACAAAACCAAAGCTCTACCAACTGAACTACTGCGCCTTCGTATGGGACAATAATGTAAAAATAATCACCAAGCTGGTTGAACAGATTTGTCAGTGTGCCACTAAAACTTTCTTGTATAGGTTACTTGATTGACAGTCTTCGCTATTGAGAGTTAATCCACTAAAACAAAAATATGCCTTTTGACTAACACATTTTGCCTTAAAAAAATTCAGGTTTGGGAAACATGTTGCTGAAGATACGTGTATTAATACATTTGAACAGACATACAGATGAACGGACAGATAGAAAGATTTTAATGTACGCACCAATAGTCTGTTGTCACGAACTGGTCATGCAATTTAATGATTTTTAATTGTTGAATTTCCAGATGATTGTGAGCCAAAGAAATATTTTAATTATTCTTGGACATATTCTTACATATTTTCTATGATGAGTTATGGTGCTACCAACATTTTGTCCTTATATTGTAATAGTTGTCAAATATGCACTTTTTACGAGACACCACACTGATGTTTCACTACACCGTGCCATTCATGTCTTTTTAACAAATTTGCTATTTTTGTTTTTGGTTTTTTGTTGTTTTTTTTTTTGTTTGTTTGTTTTTTGTTTGTTTTTTGGGTTTGTTTTTTTTTTGTTTGTTTGTTTGTTTTTTTATGAGGAAAATAACGTCCATAAACTACCTTCATACAAATTCAGTTTATCCAGTACAATGCCCTCACCTGACATGGTAACCTGACTCGGAAATTGCATAACTGACGAAATTTTATTTTCATACATAGGAAAAGTTACCAACATAAAATGATACCTAGATTAATGGAAAGTATCACCGGAAATGCTAATCCCATTGAGAAATCGAGAACTATGTGTGAAATTTCATTTTCTTGTGTTGCAACACTTCTCTCTTATCATATATCTTGTTTAAGGGGACATGTATTACAAGGGTTTCTCTGGTCACATATTTTATTTAAAGGGCCGTGTATTACTCTTTATCATACATTTCATCTAAGGGACCATGTATAACAATGGTTTTCTCTTGTATATTTTATCTAAGGGAACATGTATTACAAGGGTTTCTCTTATGTATTTTCTGTAGGGGACCATGTATTACAAGGGATACTCTTATCGATTATTTTGTCTAACGGGACCGGTATTACAATGATTTTCTCTATCGTAAATTTTATGTAGGGGACCATGTATTACAAGGGCTTTCTCTTATTATATGTTTTATCTAAGGGGCCATGTATCACACGGGTTTTAAACCAGCTATCGTCACATACTATTTCCATGATTTTCACCCATTTTAGTATCAAGGTTCCTGTGTTGTAACTATTGCGGTCACTGTTACGGGTGAGTAACCTCAACCTTAACATACAATAAGGGGTCGGTTCAAAAAAGGATGTGAATATTTCTCATTTTCCAGATGTCATTTCCCTGTAAAACTCAGGGAAGCAAACAGAAAGGTTTTACAATTTAAAGCTATACAGAAAGCAAAGAAATTCGAAAGACAAAGAGTAAGATATAAATTAGTTCCTCGACGAAATATAGTGATTTAAAGAAAAATATGCATATATAGTTTAATTATGTATCCATTTTACATACATACATACATACATACATACATACATACATACATACATACATTGTTGTCTGTATGTATCCAATGATGTTCATTCTCCATACTCACATGTATGGGAGTGAAATAAAAGCTCGTAGTTGCAAAAGCTCGAATATGTTCTGGATTGTGTATTGATAAAGCTAGCTACTTAACGTTTTTGAATATAACTCAGTTTCACGGGTGATTGGGTGCAATGAACTATTTATCTAAATAATGTAGTCAACATCAGACTAATAGATTAAGTTAATGGGGCTGTTCTTCAAACTTGTAATTATTATATCAGAATAGTGCCTTCGAAAGTTCTTATTTTCTGGTCATATAATGTCATCTACCTCAATGTTGTCGTGGCTATCGACATTTATTTCAATGTTCTCTACTTTTTCTTTGTTAGCGTCTAACTTTTGTTATCCACTTCACACAGAATTACTCATAATACTCCATAATCCGTACTTACACTTCAACTGCCATCTTGGCAGATTTTAAATTTGTTGTGTGGGTTTTATTTCTATTTTCATTTTATGGCATGTCAAGGCAAAGCAAACAGACTCTCTACAGCTCTGTCAAAAACGCTGTAATTCTTTTATCACATCTCATTTGATAGACAAATAGTTTTACATAAGGCATACTTCATTCCCCAGGTGAAGAAAGGAACAGAAATTCTGTTGGTTTCGAATGTTTTCGTGGCATAAGTAGACCAATCCTTTCCTATACTTTTAATCAAGTTCCAGATAGTTCAGTATTTCAATTAAGGCAATCATTTCCAGCAGTATGCCAACAGTCAGTGTTAGTCAAAACACTTCAAAGTGACATCAATAATGAGACATATACAGATATTTCAATAAAATCATACCATATGTAGTAATGTTATAGCATGCAGTCCACTTAGATTAAATTTACATCGTTTGGTCATAATTACTCCGGTATAGATGAGTAGGCAGAGTAAGCAATCTAAAGATAGTCACGTTTAATTCAATTGAAGGTTACACAACAAGATATGGTCGAGGTTTGGAAGTTAAAAATCGACATGACAGTTACGAATATGTCAAAAATGTCGCCATTTCTGCAATGAAAAGACACAAATGCAAACAGCGGCGTTGCAAGGAGATTTGTTGTTCACTATAATGGGGCGGGAGAGGGAGGGTTCTTTAAGAATGTTCGAACGTGGCATTTTGATTTGAGAGGTGAGATGATGTGTGATCCCCAATCCTTACGGCGCTTTGGTTATCGTTGTTTAGGAGATGATTGACCACGGTATTATTGCCCGGATCGGGTAAACAGCAGAAGAAAAAAAAAAATTAATGGATGAAAAAATAGAGATATGAGCAGAGACATAGAATAGAAAAACACTAGCCCCCGTATGTAAAATATAAAAATTTAATAAATTTCATAAACAAAATTAAATTGAACATGACATTTTAATGATTCACTTTCTCTTAGAAATAGTTACAAAATTTTCTGTGAAATTCAATTATAGCCGTCCTGTTATACCGATGGAAAAAATTTCATCATATCATCGAGTGACTGATCAAACTCAAATTGCCGGCACGTAAGCATCACCTGGTTGTTTCCAATATTTTCCAAATAACTGTTGGTGATAGGTCAACGTTGCCGTATTTCTGTTCTTTTTTCTCTTTTCCTCTAGCCTCTTCGGGTCAACAACCGTCTTGGTTGTAGACTGTGCTTTTTCCCTCTGTGTTGTACAGATACTGAGTTTTCTTTCCTTCAAATAAAATATTATACTCAACCAAAGTACGTGTAGTTTTCCTCACTGCGATCAAATAATATTCCCACTCCTTTTACGTCAGCTACTGTCTTATCACAATTCAACAAAACTAAGATAATCTGGTTAGTTCCAAATCAGACAAGACACACACACACACTGCCTTCATAAATTAATGTCTTTTTAGCGGCTAATCGCATTCCTAACTGAGAAACATGTAATAATTAGACTTCGTTGATAAACCATTACACCCCGCAGTGGCTATAAATCACTTGCTGAACGATATCAGTCGATATAGGTTTCTAATGCTAACACCGTCGATTCTCGGTTGAAAAGAATTTACAACTTAATAATACAAACGAATTAATGGACTTCACTCCTTGTGCTAACTATGTTACTTCGCTAATTAGCGATTCATTAATCATTAACATCCATTTCCAGGCATAGAAATACCAATTCTCAGCATGCATGATACTCATCATTTCAGACCGGATAATTCACTTCTCACAATTCGTATCAGACGAAATTTATAAAATCTTTAGGATACATGATTCCTATCACATTCAAGACAGATCAATTAATTCTCACAATACGTATCAAAGTAATGCATGAAATTCTGACACTACATGATTTCAATCACTTTCAAGACAGATTAATGTACTGTTCTTTTCTGAACCCAAGGAAAATTGAAGCATGAATTTAAAACGAATAAATTCAACAAATAAATACAAACTTACATCAATGCAAATTGTATATGATTAAGACCATACCTTTTTGCTTCCAAGCCATCGCTCGCTTATCATCAGAAAATTCCTGTCTCTTCTCTCGGTCCCTCAAATTTCTAGACCCCCTGGCGCTTGGACAATTAATAACGAGAAATATTGCTTATTAATATTCCTCGGAGATAATTCATGGATTCCAACAGGTACTTACACTGATTAATTTCGCGGATAGGATTAATTAAACCTTAAATTTGGTCTGGGAACACCCACGCCCTCATTTAGCTTAGCCAATCAGGGTTACTTTCTCTAACAGCCCGAAAAAAGTTTTAACACTCCTATCAAAGTCAGAATAATTCTCTCTAGATCGCCTTTATTAATAACTACTCTGGAAAATATCTTTTGATGACACCTATTTCAAATGGCCCAACATTTTTGCTCTGGTTTGTCTTAGTGTTGTTATTTCCCACTAGATGACCTTACGTTAAACATATCTGTCCCACCGTTATCAAAGGTACTCTAATTAAATCTCACTTATGCCTCCAAACAACTGAGGTTAACTCTTCCACACTGCCAAGTTATTGCGAACTTGACCCATACGTCAAACTTAATGGTTACGTGTCACGCTGAAGTTCCTACTGACATGTTCTCAACTAGTCAAATAAGCAGAAATTAAGATTAACAATATAAATGAGTGACGTAAACGGAATTAACGCTTTTCTAATTGTTCTTATTACCCTCTGGCTGTAAGGGGGCAAACATTATAAAAAGCTATTGTTCTTGTTACCCTCTGGCTGTAACAGACCCAAACATTATGAAATATGATTGTTCTTATTAACCTATGCCTGTACTGGGCCCAGAAATAAAAAAATACTATTGTTCTTATTACCTTCTGGCTGTATGGGACCCAAAATTATGACATATTGTCCTTATTAACCTCTAGCGGTAACGGGACCAACATTATGGAATTCTACTGTTCTTATTAACCTCTTGCTTTCTCGGACCCCATATTATCGAATACTATTGTTCTTATATATCTCTGGCTGTATGGGACAAAGAATTATGCAATGCTATTGTTCTTAATACCCTTTGGCTGGGTCGGGTCCAACATTATAGAATACTATTGTTTTAATACCCTCTGACCCAAAATTATCAAATATCTCAGATGTCGGGATGTGTGATCTCCCATTCCTTATGGAGTTACGGTTATCGTTACCCAAGAGATGGTCGACCACGGTGTTATTGCCCGGATCGAGTAAACAATAATATAATAATATTACATTAATGGATGGAATAACGGAGATCTGAACAGAGACATAGAATAGGACAGCACGAGCACCCGTGTGTAAAAAATAACAATTTAATAAATTTCATAAACAAAATGAAATTTAATATGACATTTGAAAGGTTCACTTTCTCTTACAAATAGAGCTACAAAATTTATGCAAAATTTAATTAACCTTTCTTTTATACCGATAAACAAATTTCATCATATAATCGAGTGACTGATCGAATTCAAATTGCCGGCGCGTCAGCATCGCCTGGTTGCTTCCGGTCTTTTCCAAATCACTCTTGGTGTTAGGTCAGCGTTACCTTAGTTCCTTTCCTTCTCTCTATCTCTTCCCCTAGCCTCTTCGGGTCATCAACTGTCTTAGTTGTTGACTGCGCTTTTTTTCCATTGTGCAGTACAGATATGGAGCGTTGTTTTTCCTTCAATTGAAATATAATACCCAACCGAAATGTGTCAGGTTTTTCTCCTCTCCTGGGATCAAACACTATTCCCACTCATTTCACATCAGATACTGTCTTATGGTTATTGAACAGAACTAAGTTATAGTCAGTTCGCAACCTAATCTGATACACAAACAACCTATTAATGTGTCTTTTGTAGCTGCTCCTCGCATTATTAGACCTCTTTGATAAACCATTACACCCCGCAGTGGAATGTAAATTACTAGCTGTGTCAGTCAACACATGTATCTAATGCTAACACCATCGATTCTCGGTTGAAAAGAATTCACAACTTAATAACACAAACGAACTAATGGACTTCACTCCTTATCCTAACTATGTTGCTTCGCTAATTAGCGATTCATTGACATACGTATCCAGAAATAGAACAATCAATTCTCAGCACACATGGCACAAATCATTTACGACACATAATTTACTTCTCAAAATTCGTATCAGAAGAAATGCACTAAACCTTTGGGATACAAGGTTCCTATCCCATTCAAGACAGATCAATCAGTGCTCACAATACGTATAAAATAATGCATGAAATTCCTACACTATATGATTTCTATAACATTCAATACAGATGAATGTACGATTATTTTCTGACCCCAAGAAAAATTAAAGTATGGATTTAGAACGAATAAATTCAACATCAATGCAGATTGAGACCATATCTTTGTGCTTCCCGAGCCTTCGCTCGCTTATTATCAGAGAATTCCCTCTGTCTCTTCTCTCGTTCCGGGTCTCTCAAATTTCCAGACCCTCCCTCGTGCCTTGGACAATTAATAATGGGAGACCGCATTTTACTTCCCCCAAGTCAAGAACTTTTTCCTTCGGCAGAAAAACTTGGACGGTGGTGGAATACCTAACATTTCGTTGTATGATACTTAAACCATGAAATTTCGTCTGGCTCCCCCCCCCCCCGTTTAGCTTAGCCAGCCACGATTAACTTATTCCAACCGCCAAAATTTTAACACTCCTATCGAAATCAGAATAATTCTCACTAGATCGCAGATATTATTAACTATTCTGGAAAATATAATTTGATAACACCTGTTTTAAATGTCCCAAGATTTCCTAAAAATTTTGCCCGGTTTGTCTTAGTTTTGTCATTCCCGCTACATGACCTTACATTAACATATCTGCCTGACTGTTATCGAAGGGACTCTAATTAAAATTCACGTATGCCTCCAAACAAGAGAGGTTATCCATCACAAGCTGCCAAGTTACTGCGGGCCTAGCCCATACGTCAATCTCAATGGTTACCTGTCACGATGACCAGACAGAATGTACTGCGAGGTTATCTACAAAATTTTGTACCATTACAAAATATTATTGTTCTTAGTACCCTCTGGCCGTGTCGGACCCAAAATTATGAAATACGTTTGTTCTTATTAACCTCTGACTGTACGGGAACCAAAGTTTTGATATATTTTGTGTGGGACCCAACATTATGGAATATTATTGCTTTTATTAGCCTCTGGCTATATGGGACCCAAAGTTATGAAATATTATTGTTTTTATTCCCCTCTGACTGTACGAAACCCAAAAGTATGAAATACTATTATTCTTATTAACCTGTGGCAGTATGGGACACAAAGTTATGAAATATTATTGTTATTATTACTCTATGGCTTTATGGAACCAAAAGCTATGAAGTACTGTTGTTATTATTAACCTTTGGCTGTATGGGACCTAAAAATATGAAATATTATGTTCTTATTACCCTCTGGCTGCATGGGACACAACATTATGGAATAGTATTTGTTTTGTTTTTTTTGTTGTTGTTGTTTTTTTTTGTTGTTGTTGTTTTTTTGTTTTTTTTTTACCAATCTATGGATTTAAGCTGCCCAAAATAATGGAATTCCTACTGAAAGTTGAAATTCAATTTCTAGTTTCTAGTCAATTAAAATTGCTGTATCATGATTACCTTCTGGCTAACAAGTAATGGTATTTTAACATATACTGTTTATTGCTGTCTACACACTAATGCAAGCATACTACATGTAAGCAGGTAATAGAGAATATATTGTGTAATCAGAGTCGAGACATGGCAATCAAATAATCTCATATCTAACAGCCATCGGGAAATACCAATCATTCAACCCCTGGATCTGTCCAAATCGTTCTCTCTCTCGTTTACACTTTTTGTACTTAACCTTTTTTGGGGGGCACTACGTAACCACTTGTGTGCTGAGGTGCCCAAAAATGAAGCGTACATACGTACATACATACTCGCTTTCTCTCTTGTCCGCACATTTTATGTCATACTGGTATGTAGCTTTCATAATTTTTATTTTCATCGTCATTGTCGTAGTCGTCAGCACCAAGCCTCATAGTGTCTTTAAAAAACGATTGCTGAAGGGTGATGGGGTGGAGCGAGTTGACGGACTTTTTATTTAAAGTGTCTACCCGGAACCACAGTTCTCTCTGGCAATTATGTGGAAGTAATTTCTGAACGGAAAGTCAGTAGAATACTCAGCCTATTATTGTGTTGTTCCTTGACTAGAATTTTGTTGAAGTTTAAAACTTTCGTGTGATTTTCATTTTTGGGTTAAATCTATCCGGGAAAAAATTAATATGTATCGAGGATTAAAATTTCTTTCCTTCTTTTCTTTATTATAAAAAATAAATGAAACAAAACAGCTAAAATCGTAAGTTTCACAATGCAAGCCAACGGTGATACATCAATTCAGACACCATGGGGAAGCTAATATTTACCGTCTTATCAAAACCTGGCCAAACTTGCAGCTTTTAAAAACTATTTTAAAGCAGAGGGAAGCCGCGGTAGTCCAGTTGGTTCAGCATCGGGTTCGTAATCCAAGGGTCGCGGGTTCGATGCCTGTGCCAGCCTGGTTCAGATGATGGGTTCGTGAAAAAAGGCATCTACCTTAAATTTCTTTGGAATGATATATCCAGTAATGTGTCAAAATTGCAGTAACCCGACTCCTAATCTAGATCTTGGTTTTTTGGGTTGACAATTAACTAACAGATATTACACGAAACTTTGCAGAACTCAGTGCGCAATAAATAAATTTGGAAGCATAGATATCCGATGCCAAAGGGACGTGCGCGCGCTTGTGTGTGTAATACATGGTAGTAGGGATGAAAGGTAACGTATTTTATGCAGCAAAGACGACAGTTGTTTTTTTTTTTTTTTACCCAAGAGCGAAAGTTTGATTGGAAAAGATTTATTTCAGTTGAAATTTGTACTTTGTTTGAATACAAGCATTATGAGCCCACGATCACGAGACAAATGTTGTAAAGTGTACAACCTTGACTCCAAGGTCAAAAGGTTAAGCAAGCTTGTGGCAAAATAAATTGTCTTAACTTTATCATCATTCATCCCAAGTATGAAGAAAGATCTTTGAAGGGATTTAGGAAATATAAGCAAATGAAAAACGAGAACCCAATGAGTACCAGACGTTAAAATCGAAGATGGCGTCGCCGCTAGAGAAGTGACTGTTACGTCTCGCCTTCTGGTTGTCGAGTAGTCTTTATATTGCGTTCGCCTTTACCGATCATCGCTATCTTACATCTGTTCGCGTGGGTTCAAGTCGCGGGGCCGGACAGTGTGGGTATGTGAGAAAGCTGCCAGAAGCTTTCTGTGGGTCGATGGTTCTTAACCGGATTCTTTCTCCGCCAGTTATTCTGGACGCCACGTATAGCCTATACTGCGCCGAGATAAGGCGTTAAACCTCAAAACGTCTCGCCTTCCACTAACATGTGCTCGATAGTAAGATTTGTTAAAAATATCATACGACTGAAACATAGCTAAGTTCATTAATGTATTCTAGTATTTAAATAGCTGTCCTATTGTGAACAAGAGCTATATAGTCTATGCAAAAAAACACATTTATGCATTATAAACCATTTCTCCCCACACCCGTCATATTTTGTCAGACAGGCGGCAACGGACATGGGATGAAAATACACGTAACATCTCTTCGGAACGTATTCAACAATGTATTTGATCGTGTGGGTCGCGATACCGCCGCATCCATTACAAATCTTTTGCTACGGTTCTACGTATAAGCAATATGTCGCCTAAGGCAGGAACTTGTATATTGCATGTATAAAATCACTGGCTACTGCAAGTATAAATAAAGTTTTGTTTTGAACCTTTACCAATTCATGCTATTTACATACACGTGCAAGTAATGAATGGAGGCGGTGATTGTCCATGCATTGATTGAAGTCGTAAACTGCAATTTCATGTAGCATTAACAGTATTTGTCTATCAATAAATTGTGCCCTCGATAGAGTTGACTGGACAAACTTGTTATGTATCGTATATTATTCCGTTAGAATCTTTACGGTAGCGAGACAGGTACAATACAGTTGTATTTACACACCTGAGCTCAAGTTAAGGTCAATTCCAAGTGCTTAATACTGTGGGCGGGGTTTAGGATATTCTTCCGCTGGGATAGTTAGCAATAGAGGGTTAACAATCATTGGCTGCAATTTTCTGACTATATTTATAACGTAAATTATCGAGAGCTACTTTTGGCTATTAAAAATGATTAGAATAGTTTTTCTTCCGAGCATTTAATAATGAAATACGTTGATCCCATAATATTACTTGCAAAATAAGTACGAACTATATCGCGTATGCTCATACTTTAGCGGGTCCCAGTCATTCCCAGTGTGTTCATTGAAAGGAAACGGTGATAGAGTAAAGAGATCGTGCATTTCAATGGATTTTGTGTTAGTTTACACTCTGGGACATAAATAATTCACTTACTTTTGATTTAATGGTGAGTACAGCAGTACAATTAAAATTTTCAATTTTTTTTATGTCGAATGTAGATGTACACATTAATTCGCAAAAATATATCAAACGTTGACGAAGTATCGCATCACAACCGCCGTGCTCCGGTGGTGTTCCCTTGTCACATGTCTCCAACTTTGTTGTGTCTACTCTTTATTCTTAGGTTCGACATAACGGGTGACCAGCAACCCTCGGAAATGATTCATTCAAGTTTCTGAAGTCATTGCCCAGGACGTAATGTTGAGTTTATAAATATAGATTTAAACGCATGATGGTAACTCCCCCACCCCCCAAAAAAACAAATGTGTTGTGGTGGAGGGGTGATGCAGTATATCCTAAAACATGACCAATACAATTACCAGACCATGTTTTTAATTTATCGTATTAAATTACTAAATTCGCATATAATTATAATAATAATAATTATAATAATATAATTTCTGTATTTCTTGTAAAGTACAGAACCAGATTGTTTTCCTTATTCATAATTATCAGATTCTATGTTGCTTTAAAGCAGTGGCCATTTGCAGATTTTGTAGCATATCAGTCTGCCGCAGAAAATAAATTAAACGAGTTATAAGTTTGAAACATTTAAACTTGCATGGTTACACTGTAAAAACTACAAGCAGATTTCTGACATATTTCATAATTTGTAACTACTGTTGTGTAAAACCTCATGATGGTTCAACTTTGCTGTATGAAGTTGAAGCATTTTACTCTGATGTGAGAGTGTATGCTATGCATGAATAATGCACAGGGGCTGATATTGTTGCTTGCAGTTTAACTAACAGTCGTACATATACTATATAGTATAATAATATAGTATTAAATAGTACATGTATGACTTGTTGCAAATGATATGAGCCCCTTGTGCAAATATTAATGTCACAACTAAGTTCCATCCTTTTTGGGGGATGGACACTTGGGGTATGGGGGTGGGGATATATACATACATACATTCATACAGGAACAATATAAATTTTGGCTCAGGCAAGCTCAGGTTTCCATGATACATGCCCATGGTAGAAGTTCAAAAATTGATAGAGTGACGTAGAAAGGGATAGTGCACCTTTTGTAATTCATTATAATTTGCAAGTTATATACCCTGTGATCTTGCAACAGTACATATATCAGCACCTTTATTTAGTGTTTATACCACATTCCTCTGTTTTGCAATTTGCCAGTTTCTTTTGTACATCGTAGGTTATTTCCATCTTGTAGTCAATATGAAAATCAGTCTCATACACCAATGATAATGTGAATGATTACTATTTATAGCAAGCTTCAGCAAGTAAGGAATGAATGTTTGTATTTTAACTTACAGTTACATTTTATTTGTAATATTTGTTATGTCTCCAGGATTCACCCACTTCCAGGTCCAAACTGAGCCTCTGGCAGTTTGTGAGGTTGACTACTCTAAACAAATGGCTTGTCAAATATTATTATAATGCATGACACAGATTTTTAAGTTGAGTAGGTGTTGATTATGAGATTTCTTTGGCATGTGTTTGGAAATAAAAGGTGCTCATCTCTTAACAAGTAACCTACAGAAGGACTTTATTCAAAGCATGATAGATAACCAATGTTGCACCTACAAGCCATAGGTATGATTTGTTCTTTACTTGATAATTGCAGGAGACCAGTACATATGTACTGCTTTGCAAACACTTAAATGGATAAAAATAAGTGTTCCCAATTTCAAAAGTTGGCTTGTTAAATATTTTGATGTATGTCGATGTTTTCAAGGTGACTAGATGATAATTGTTAATTCAGTGGATGAAATAAGTGTTCACATATCCACAGTCCTGAGTATAAATAAAACATTACAAAGTCAATCTTTCATTGTTTTTGATGTAGTTGATGAGATGAGTTTGTTATCTTATCTGGGCAGAAAGGAAATTTCTTAAACTATATATTTATCCTATATTTTTACTCATGTTGGAATATTTTATTTGGGGCAAGCTCAGTTTTTTCAATGGATGGGTAATACTGTCATGTATATGTATAGGGGCAGTGTCAAACAACAAACTAGCTTATGAGGAGGAAGATCTTTATGAAAGCAAGTCAGGCAGTCACTGATTTCAGTGATTCATGCTCTGACCTTTTACCATGAATTTAATGTGCTTATTGAAAAGCAAGGAGAAGTTTACAATGCTCTCTGTGTATTAGTATGGAGATAACTTCAGTCTGTAGTCTCTATGTAAGTATGTATCCTTCTAGATCAAAATTTACTAAACTTGGTAATTAGGTTTTCCATGAAGTAACCATTTGCAGGCAGGTATGATTTTTGGACCCCATACCCTGGGGTCACCAGGAATGGAACAGTGAAGAGATGTACAGAAATTGCAAGTACTACTGTATTCTGACACCATCCCGTTTGTTTGTACCCTCCTCCTGATTTTAAAACACTGAAGACATCAAGGATTTAAAAAATGCACAGAAACTAGATATTTCATTCATTGATTTATTGGTTTTAACCTGAATGTTGCCAGGGGGCCCCAAACGCTGTTTGCTTGTTCACATTTCAAGAAGGGAGTTTCTTTAACAACACAGTTGCCATACTTGCTTGGGCCAGTCAGTGTTTTTAAGCAACAGATGTGCTGCAGTTCTGTCTTTGAATATCTCAGTAATTCAGTAAATTTTGGATTTACATCTCTTTCAAACACATGTACGCGCTCCTATTTATTTGTTCAATTTGTTTAGTAATATTAAAACTAGACATTGTAAATATTGGATGCAGATGACAGTTTTACTGAAACAGACTATTCTAAAAAAAAAAAAAGAAATGGACAGCGAGCAGACTATTTTTTCTTTACATTGTGAGCTTCTGTTTGTTTGAAATGCCAATAATTCAGAAGTGTTGGGGACCTCTAGGTGACAATCAGTATTAGAAATTATAAATCAACGAATGAAATGACTAAGTTTTTGTGCATTTTTTTTTTATCCTTGATGCTTCTCATTTTTAAAATCACCAGGGGATACAGACGAACAGGAGAGTATGTGAATACTATTGCACATTTTGATGCAACTTTGTATGTGCATTTGCAGGGAGGGGGTGAACATATCATATATGTGACATAGTTTATGTTATGAGTCTTGGGTCACATTCTGATTTTTTAAAAAAAATCAAAAACACTTGTTGCTTAAAGTAGTAAGTTGAATGACTAAGTTTTTAAAAAGTACTTATGCATACATGTACCTTTCAGAGATGCTGTTTATTCAGCATTACATAAAATACATTTACCTGTACAACCTGATTGGTTTTTGTAAAGGTTGTTTATCTTTCAGTGGTAATTTTAACACTGCTTATGTTTTGTATGGAGACCTGCTTCCTTGTTTTTGTTATAGCTTATATACATTTGTTGCACTCATGTTTTTGAACATGCTTTTAGAATTATTTATGCTATATTTTGTTGAACAGACATACCTAGTGTGTGAAAATAAGAGACGAGGGTGTGTCTATTCAAGACCCCAAGCAGCTTGTTCTCTATGAGTGCAATTTCAGGTATTTTGCAGTTCTTATCTATTGATGTGGTCCTTTGGTGTAATTTTTCTGCCCAAATACTGTATACATGTTTTGTTATGAATTGTCTGTTAGTGGATGTTGTGTTTGTAAAGTTTCCTTTATTAAGAAAATTCTTTTCTCTGGATATATCTTGGTCAAAGGTAAGAGCGGTTGCGTTTATTAATCAGAATTTGTCAGTATAGTGATGTAAAATTACTCTGAGAGTTAGATAAGAATGTGTGCCTTGTACTAAAGGAAGGCAGTTATATAATTTTGTTTATAAAACAAGTTGACCTCAGGGGGAAACCACAGTAAGTCAGTTGGTGGAGCATTGGACTTGTAATCTAAGAGCTTTGGTTTCAATACCAGACCAGGCCAGCCTGGCCAGAGGCCTCATGGGAGGGGCAGTTGGCTTCCAATTCTATGCATGATATACTATTAGCCCATGTGGACTTCCATTTTGAAACTCCTATCATTTTGATAAAGTCATGTATGTGGTAATCAGCATTCAGTGATGGACCAAGATTGATTATAGCTGTCCAACAGGTACTGACTGGCTGTGGTCTGTAAGTTCTGGGCATTGTCCACTATTGATTACTGTTCACAATGAGGTGGACAGGTTCAAAACATAATGGCCTGCATGCTGACCTTGGGGCAGTGTGCCATCTCTTACAAAGCCTCATAGAAAGTTGGGTCAACCTGAGGGCCAGTTCTGTGGAATTCATATTCTCTTTTGCTCCTTGTGTTTCCAATTGAAAAAACAATAGAAAAATAAAAGAAAATACAGTATTCAATAATGTAAGGCATGGTGTGCCATACTTGACACTTTTGAGTGCCTTGTCTATATGTATGAAGACAGTTTTTAATTTGTAAAGTATACAGAAAAATGAGAAAGAAAAACTGTGTACACTGTACCTAGGATCCCTGTGGCAGGAGACTGTGTCCTCCATTCTCCAAAAATTTGAGTGACACAATTTTTTTAAAAGTACATAGGAAAATAGTAGGCAGTACTCAATGCACTTGGTTTATTTGCTTTGGAAGCTTTGCAACTTTAACTTTAAAGTCAGTACTGTACTGTTATCTTTTCATTGAATAACTACATTTTGTAATAAACATTTTATCAAGTACTCGGGTGACTCATGAAAACATTTTGAATTCTGGTTCCCTGGAAATGAATTGCACTATGAAATTTTCAAGATCATGCTTTTTTTAAACTTTAGTATTCACTGATTATCCACCAGCATTTTTTTTTATAAGAATTCCTATTATTGTGTGAATTACTTTTCTTTTCAAATTTTCATTAATGAAATGAAAAATTTTGTATTTGCATAAATTTAGTCCCTTGTGTCATTAATTCAGCCTTGAAATATATTAAATTGTTGTCTGTTTCATCAGCTTAAAAATGTTACACTATTGACCCCTGAAGACTTTACATTGCACCAAGAAGGGCTGTCAAAAATCACGAACAACCAACCCAGGTACCCGTTAAGAAATTTAACGGGTACCCGTTAGCACATGAATGACATGTACAACCGTAGACCAACTAATTGTTATCCCCATTTCTTTAATATTTTGTATGGCGATAGAGGCTAACTGTGTAATGCACTACTCGGTCTGATGCGTCCACACCGATGTGAATGATCTGACCGCACGCTATTAATTAATAAATTTATTTAGAATGACCTTTGTACACAGATGGTAGGTATATTCCAACTTTTAATGATCACTGTGATCAGCCGCTTTAAATCGTTTAGAACACTCACCTTTTTTTAAAGTATAAGTCCTTGTTAGAACAGACCACGTTTATTCATTGGCTTTTGACCGCAGATTTGAATTACCCACGCATGCGTGTAAAGCAGCTTTAGAACCTTTGCCCATTACTCTTTCTTAAATATTTATTTAAATACAAAAATAATATTACTAAGAGTCACTATAATAACTGTTTTGTTCGACACATGAAGCTCTTTTAAAATGGCAATAACAAATGGAGTTATTATGCCCCAGTTATACCACGTGACCACGCAGTCGCAGAAGTGTTATTATTTTGGAATTATCGGTATATGTATGATGGCTAACTTTCAAAATTAGCAGAGCTAGTCAACTAGAAAAACAACGAGCTGCTCAAAGATTACTTTGAGGCATTACGAAGATTTCAAGGTGTCTAGGTGATAATTGTTCATAATATAAATTGTGGGATTTCTTTGACATGTGTGTTCGAAAATCAAAGGTATACATCTGGATTTCATTAAAAGAGTACGCAATGTACTGATCATTTAGCACCCACATTCAATAGTTATCGTCTACAAAGAGGTTTATTACCTGTAGAACAATGCTATGTTTTAACCTTGGTATATAATGCCTCGGGGATAACGGTTTGTCCTGTTGCACAATGCCAATGAATTTTATTAATCCAAACAGACGCTCTGATGTATTGTTTATTTATATTAAGCAGGGATCTGGTTTCTAATTAAAGCCATAGCTGTCACACCTGTTTGAAGTGGTTGGCGAGTGTGGCGATTTTATTTTTTTTTACGGGTATCCGCGTTTTAGTTTCAATACCCGGGTTTTTCAATACAGTCAGGTACCCGGGTACCCGAGTACCCGATGACAGCCCTAGCACCAAGAGCCA
Source organism: Megalonaias nervosa (assembly GCA_016617855.1). Taxonomy (NCBI): domain Eukaryota; kingdom Metazoa; phylum Mollusca; class Bivalvia; order Unionida; family Unionidae; genus Megalonaias; species Megalonaias nervosa. The sequence continues at coordinate 34,479 of JAECUM010093361.1, forward strand.
TGAATGTTTTAATTTCCAAATATGTTACTTGAAAATGGATATTAATTGCCAGCATTGAGTTTTTATAGCCATTAGTGACTTTGACCATTGCTGGTGACAGAGACATGGTTGGATATGTACTAAAAAATAGTGTATTTATTCATCAATCTGATCAGGGGTCATGATCTGGGTGACACAGACATAAAAAATTGTGTGGAACTTGTGATCCCATGCTGATGGTGCAATACTGAATTATTACATGACAAGTTTTGTTTGTTTCTTCGGTTGGTTTCCCACTATATCTTTACTTTTGGTGGGTTGGCTGGTATTTTCATCTGTGTTAGTAATAGGTATTATGTAAGTTCATGTTTGACTTGAAATATTGTTTTTGAGAAAAGTTACTAAGTGTAGGAAGAAATAATCTTAGAGTTTGTTTCCTGTTTTTAGCATTAATGCTTGATTATAAGTTGGATTCAGCTGCAAATTGCATAGACCCAGATCTGTCACTGCATACTGCACTGGCATATCTGGGTCTGTGCAGTTTGTCTGAACTAATCTGTAAAACAAGCAACACAGACCTAGATCTGGGTCTATGTTTTGCAGTTGGTTCTAACTTGTTGCTGAGTAAAGAGGGTATAACAGGGTCTTCCTTCTTCACTGATGTCACAAAAATGGGGTACATGCTTTCACTTCAGTGTCAGTTTGAATTGTTAAAGTATGAGACCAAAAGTTCTGACTATTTCAATGATAGGCCCTTAAAAGCACTGTTTGAGATTAAATCTGTCCTTGAGGCCAAGGCAGTTACTTTGATGATCTTTAGCATTTTACTATTTTTTATGCATTATACAAATTAATGGTATGCCATCTGATTTAAAGTCATTTTTCTCCACTTACTGCATCTCCTGAACATGAAAGTAAAGCAGGTGTAATTCTCGTGTCTTCACTACCTGTTTGTATGTAGATTATGAATTTGACATGATCTATCTTAGTTGTTTTATTATGATTTGATTAGCTTTAAAACTGGTGGGCTTGGATAGTGGAGTGGTAATGCACTCACTTTGCACCTGTGTAGTCCAATGTTCCATCCTCTGTTCCTGTAGATGCAAGGTTAAGTGGCTTCACCAGATATATTTAAGTTTTCATCTATCTCAACAAATATAGGCCAGTCCCTTTATAATCAGGCCAGCTTTTCAGTGCAGTAACGATAGCTGAGGTTGTCATTGTCATCATCAAAGCCAGGGATAGGTGTATGAATGTTGGGCCCTTCCCTTGAGATCCATATTAGAGGTTAAAAATAAAATAAACAAAATCGGCATTGCAGTGACATTTTTTAATTGAATTGTTCACATGCATATGCAACTGGAGGATAAGTTATGTAATTTATTATGGATTACGACTGCAGGGTTGTAGTTCAGAAGAGGGAGAGATGTTTAAACAAAACGAGCAGCAAATTTGAGATGTTGAGCCATGGAAGTAGCTCTTGTTCACATCTGTAGCGCTTAATTACTGTAAAATGTGTAAAAAGAATGTTAATTTAGAACCCTGGCCATGGGAGAGTTTAATTAAGAAGTAGTCAGAAGTTCAGTGCAGTCTTTGATTTTGAAGATATATTTCTTGCACTCAGGCCAAGAATACTTTTCAGTCCTGTTGTGTTGTTGGGTATTTCCTCAAACTGCCAAAGCCAAATAATGTGCTTTTCTGGTGGGCTGACCGTTCCAGTTTTTTGTTGCAGACTCTCATACTTTTTCCCCCAGAGCAAAAAGTTTATAAAAAATTTCCAGAAATTGATTTGTGCATCAAAAACCCTATCTACTTACCCTAATTTTAAAACTAGAGCAATAAGAAACATTGTTTTTGTGCCTAATGTTAATGTTATTATAAAAAAAATGGCTGTCAATCACTAGAAATAGAAACAAGAAGGTTAGTTTGATTAATATACATCCAAAGTGCCACCACTTTACATACATTCAGAAAATTTAGTGAAAATTACAGAAGAAAAATTGGTCTCTGTTAAATATAGATTGTGATTTATTTGATGACAAATTCCAGCCATTTAAAAAATGTCGCTTATATTTTCAGAGGATATCTTTGACATTAATCTCAGCCCAACATTTTGAGAAGTTTGTTAGGTTGGCTTTAATGAGATGTGGCCCATGTAAAAATTCCAGCTCGTTTTGTAATATATACATGTGAAATGATGTTCAAACAACTTAAAATTTCACTTGCCCTCAACATTTTCAACTTATCCTGAGAATTTTTTAGCTGGATGAGTGAAAATCGATAAGGGGTCAGCCAGAAGCCATTTGTAAATGAAAATCAGAAGGAATTATTGCTGGGAAAATTAGTGCCATGGTTTTAGTTGCATCAGTGAATAAATATAAGAATTTGTTTTTGTGACTGAATCTTTTGTTATCTAGAACTGGATATTACTTTTCAAATGTGTCTTTAGTACAGTTGTCATTTTGAGAAAGACATGAAAGATTAAATTCCTTTTTAGAATGATCAATGGTTTACACATTGTACTATAAAAAGTGAAAATTGAAAACATGGTTAATGAAAGGAAAACATGCTTTTAAGATACATAGCAGTAGGTTTTGTTAGCCATTGAATATTATCAGCCCTTGACTGATGTGCCCCGTTTCTTCCATTTATCACTGGCTGCTTAGACGTGACAGTTTGGGACTGATTTAGTCAGGTGTCCTCATCCAGTTTGACAAGTGATTACTTACTGTGCATATTTATGACAAGTGATTACAGTGTGCATATTTATGACAAGTTACCAAACAAGCTCATGAATGTTTGCCAATATTTTCTTGATAATGTCAGTGGTCAGAGATGATTGTAGTGCTGTTTGTAAGAAAAGTGTTTTCAGGGGTTGAATCATGAATTCTTTAAGGGGTCTTTGGGGATGAAAAGTAGGTTTTGGATTTCACTGTAAACAAGGTACAATCCCCCCATTGTAGTATTTCAGAGTAATGTAGTGTTAGGTGATTATTGTTATCTAGAGGATGATTGACCATGGTGTTATTGTCTGGATTGAGTAGATAATAAAATAAGATATGAAACTGATGGATGGAATGACAGAGTCGATGTATTCCTTTTCCTTTTCTCTCTCTCTCCAGCCTCTTTTTTGGTCATAAGCTGTTATTTTTGCTCCTCTCTTTTGCCTCAATATGGCATGTATGTGTAAGCTGTTTCCCCTTGTGCTTTCTTCGACATGCTTGCTTCTGTGTAGCAGAATCTCTCAGTTCCTTTAAGTTCAGTGTCCCTCAAAATCTGTTTGGACCATCTCAGCTATTTCTGTGATTGGATTGATTGGTTAGACAAAAATTAGTTTGATCGGCTGTAACATTCAGTCCATGTTTTGTAAATAGCTAAAGCAATGCAAATGATAAATATAAATTTGAGTTATGATCAATATGACTGGCCTTGAGGATGTGAATGATCACAAGAATTGACTTTGTTCCTGATCATCAGGATGTTTGACATTGCACAAATATGATAGTCGATTGCCTTTGCGGTCAGGACATGAGATCTGGCTGGCTACTGCATATTGTAAATGGCTGCCCTCACAAGGTACCAAATGTTTGTTGTTTGTGTTGTCACAGGAGTCCTATGTTGTCTTTTTTAAAATGGCATTCTAGCACATTATTGTGGATATTATGCATATGAAATGGGAGCCAAGTGCCTTTCTCAAGGACATGTAAAGGCAGCTGAACCCTGTCTGACCTAGGCATATTGAACCTGTGCCTCTTGGATTAGAGTCCAATGCTGTGCTCGTGGAAGTAATGCAGTTCCCCTGTTCTGTCTTTGAAGTGGGCCTAGAATTCCGATTTGACCAAATAAATGTTGACACCCTTGGATGTTTTTGGGGTATATTATAATTCTAATCCCATTTTGATTATACAGTGTTGGTAAAATGGCTTGTATAAAACAAGCATTTTTATGAAAAACGGACAAATGATATTAAAAAATTCATTAAATAAATTTCCAGTCTTGTATTCTTGTGCTGAAATGAAGTCTGTTGAGAATTAATATGAATTTCAAGGTTCTACTTGGGAAACAAACAAACATGGCTACCTGTTACATTAGTGTGCTAATTGTTTGGTTTGATTCTGTGAAGCAAATGTGCTGAAAAAAGAATAAAAGTACTATGGTTTCATTTATTGTCATGGTTTGCATGTAAGGACATCTTCATGGGTACTTAAATTTGTGGTATTGCTTACGTCACAGGTTGCATATATGTAGCTATTTTGTTCATAGGTTATTCATTCAGATGGAACGTAACTGGTAGAGAATGAAGTGCAATTATTCATAATTGTATTTATAGTATTTTCAACAGCAGTTTTAAAGACATATTAAATATAATTTTCCAGTATCATGTTATCACTTTCATTTTAAGTAATACAAGTACTTTAATAGTTTGGACTATTTTCTCTCTATCCTTACTCACCTCATATCGCATTAATTTAAGGCAATATGTGGAAATGTCAGCTACCAGATATTGTATTCATACATGTACATTAAAAACCATATAAACTGCTTTATATTTCCAGTTTAAAAAAAAAAAATCTGTTACATAGAACAGACATTGAATTATTAAAAAGTTAACCTTTGTTGATCACTAGGATCATATGTGTAAAAATTAGGGGTGGAGGCTACATTCTGCATCACCTGTTAATTTTTTTGTTGGGTCTTTTATTTTGTGGTTTGGATCAACCACGAAATCACTGAAAACTGGTACCCACTTTATTCCATAGTATGTGACTTAACTAATCTCATAGTTTTCCACCTTGGGAGAACTAAATCATATAAAGCAATAATTCAGCCAACAACATTGACTAAATTGAGATGCAAGTGTTATTAATCTCAGTCTGCACTGTGGGTGATTAATGTAAGTCTTCATTATGAAATTTAAAATATTGAGGACTACTTTTTCTATTTCAGAAGTAATTAATTACAGTCTTCCTTAAAAATGTGGAACAAGTTATGATGGCATGTAGAGGCTTTCAGGGCTACCAGTTCAGTATATAGTTGCCTGGACCTGGCATTCTGGTTGCCCATAGGCTGTACCAACTTAAATTTAGTCTGGATAAATATTTGTCCAGATGTATTATCAATAATTAAAGAAACATTTGTGACCACAGAGTACATTCCATTGTTTGAATCAAAATTATGAATAATTGGGTTATAGATAACTCTTATTTCACTTTATTTCAGTCCAACCTTTTGTATCTGCAATGTAAAACTCTGGAGATTGAAGAGTTTGACGTTTGTTGCTACAGCACAGCAACACAAGTAGGTTATGTTAGTGCAGAGGCAATTGGAATAAAGTACCTTACCCAGTGACACAATGCAGTGGCTTATCAGATGGAAAGATTCAAACCTGTGCCATTTCAGTAATCATTCTTACTAGGCACTGTGGCTCCTGCCTCCTATAATCACCTCTTACCACATGCAGGAGGCAGCATCTTGTCTAATCTACATCCCTTAGCCCTCTGGGTTTCAGTTTAAGCCTTTGTTTCAACCAGTTGCATTTGAAATGTCATTTTTGATTGGCTGGCAGAGGAAACTCAATGTCAAAACTCAGGGTTACAGTTTTAAGATCTATAGACCTGATCATTGTTTGATTTTCCCAACTATATATATTCTTCCTCTTTCCTTCTGTTATTAATGATATAAAGCTGACAACATTGAAAGGTGCAGAAATCATCCCTACCATATACTGGTGTCAGGTAAAGAGGGTGGTACTGTACTTCTTTGATCATGATTGCTCAGGGTAGTTGATTTAATTCCTCCTGCAGAATAGGCCAGACATTTAATGGAGTGTACAGGCTATTGGTAATTTACATTTTTATCCTGATGGGAATTAAACATTAGACTGTTCAAGGCTGCATGATTCATGCAGATCGTTAAAAGAACTGTGCAGACAAATCAACCAAATAGGCAAAAATCATGCATTATATTTGCAAACCCTAATTGTATTTTTTTCAAGTCCTTTCTGTATTTTGGAAAATTACTTCTCTTACCCACCCGCAACATTTTCCCTGTGGAGAGTTGGAAGTTCTTGTAAATGTTTAGTTTTAGAGCTAAGACCCAGATACAGATTAGTATCAATTGGTAGATTTCAGATACACATCATTTATTAATACTGCTAAATTTCAGAGGGGACTACTTTTGTTTATAGTGTGACATAATGACTACTGTTTTCCTAGATGCAATTTACTGCACAAAGACAGCTCTCCATGGAAAGTTTCAACTATTTGATCTTAATTTTTTTCTTCATTTTTTTGTTTATTGTTATTAATAATAATAATATAATAATAATAATAATAATAATGTTTACTTCCTTAATTATTATTGCATTATTTTGTTGTGTATTTTCATTATGGTGTTTGTTTTTGTAATCTTGTTGTATATGATTTTATGTGTTATTATATTGTAAAGTTACTTAGAGCTTTTAAAGATTAAGTGCTGTACTGAGTCCACATCATTATTATTAGCATTATTATTATTCTTCATTAGCAGATTTCTAGACATTTAGGCAAAGATGTGGTAATTGACTAAATGTTCATGATATTTTTGGCTTAAATTGTGTGCTGGATGGTTTTAAAGTCATACACTGCATTGCAAATGCTTCTTATGAAGAAATAGGACGATAGAAAACTGGTCATCTTACATACAATGAGAGGCTTATGTGTACTTGATTTCAGTGTCATGTATACACAACATTGAGCCTAAAACTATTCAAAAGACTTAACTGTGGCTTTATAGATATGTTCTTGACATTACACATTACTGCACTAAATATTGGTTTTGAAAATGGTCTGTGCACAGGATTAAAAGATAAAACATTGAGTAAGAATATATGAATCGGTATTTGTATTTTTCTTTTACAGTTTATTTTCGAAATGTATTTTTTACAACTATGATCAACCAAGCCATTTATTAACGTGCACATTTTGGTCTTGCTAAGTCATCTCAGGCAAAGCCTGTTTAGGAGTTTTGAAAAATCTGTTGTCATTGATTAGTTGATGATCAATGTCACATCAGCACATGCAAGACTACTAGTGCTGAGTCTGTGTGAGTAACATTTCTTGCCCCCAGATACAAAATAGCAAGGTTTATGGGATTAACATTCCTTGCCCCCAGGTACACAATGGAAGGGTCTGTGGGAGTAACATTTATTGCCCCGAGACAAAATAATAGCAGGTGACCTGGGCTGGTCTGAGCTGAGCAGGATTCAAATCTGCAACCAACTGATTGTGAATCTGGCATGTTTATAAACTCTGTTCAAAATACACTGTAACAAACAGCCAAGTGGCTACCACTTCTGTGCTTTTGATGCTTAAAAACATGTGGTGGTAAATTATTGCTAGCAAGATAAATCACAGCGAACTTGGGATGATGACATGACAGGTTGAATATTTATGTATTGAAAACCATATTTCCAACATCTTTTTGTAAAGATAAACAAGGTAGATATTCATGTCTATTACACATCATAGTGGTCTGCTGATTTGATTTGGTATTTCTTAAAAATTCATATTGTTTTGAGACTGATGAGAAAAAAATAAGAAATTAAAAATGATACTTCCAATGTTAATATATTTTATTACCATTTTTCAAGTAGGCAGCAAAAATTAGCAATTTGCTTGTTGCTTTTTAAATTCTGACCCATGCAGCTCAGTCTGTTGAAAGAATATATTTCATCTTAATTGACATCCATCAAATTTTTCCCACTCGGTCACAAATTATTTTCTTCCACAAAGTTTTACTTGCAGTTATTGCCATTTTCACTGCAGCAAAATACATTGTGGTACACCATCTTTTGAACAAAACTATTCCTGCAGGTTTGAGCAATCACCACTTCATACATTAGGTTTGTGAGGGGCATAAATGATATGATATGGGATATGATCCCCCACATGACATGGTGCTATCATTATCTAGGAGATGATCGACCACTGTTTTATTGCCTGGATTGAGCAAACATTAAAATAAAATATGAAATTAAAGGATGGAGTAACAGAGATCTGCATTCATTAATGCGTTTAGCATTAAGACGACTGGTCGGCCTGGTGTCAAGATAATGTGACTGGGTGGGACATCATGCTACATGTCTATGGCATGATGCCCCAGTGCTAGACATCACTATAAACTGCCACACTGCAGACATCGTAGTGATATGACTGAAAAATTGTTAAAGCTACGTTCAAAATCCAAATCACAACAACAGAGGTCTGAGCAAAGATACAGAATAGAACAACACGAGCCCCAACATATAAAATGTGACGGTTAAATCAATTGCATGAACAAAATGAAATTAAACATGACATTTGAATGATATATGTTCTCATAGAAACATAATTACAAACTTTATGTGAAATGCAATTAGCCATTCTGTTATATCGCTAAAACTAATTTCATCATAGAAATGAGTGAATATTGAAACTCAAATTGCCGGATGTCAGCATAACCTGGCTGATTCCACTTCTTTCCAAATCACTGTTGGTGACAGGTCAGCATTGCCATATTTCTTTTCCTTCAGTCTCTCTTCTTTCTTTCCAACCTCTTCAGGTCCTCAACTGTTACTTGGCTTTCTACTTTCTTTTCCCACTCGATGGTGAACAGATATGGAGCTATTTTTTCTTCGAATAAATAAACTGCAGCCTAAATATTTGTCAGGTTTTCCTTTACTGGTGTTGAATAATATTTCCAAATCTTGTTATACTGGGTATCATATATGATCAGTTCACATCCTGATACTGATACACAGTCCTTTTCAGATAAATTTAATGTCTCTCTAGCTGCTATTCACATTCCAGACTGGGATCATGACATAACTAGACCTCTTTGATAACTATTACATCCCACTGGGGGCTGTAAATTATAAGCTGAACAATGTTGGTCCCACTGATTATCTCACTTAAGAGAATTCACAACTTAATTACACAAATGTATTAATGGACTTCAGGTCTTGTCTTCACTACATTACTTGCTAGTGATTCATTGACATAGACACAGTAAAATCAATTCTTAGCATACTTTACTTACGTTCTACATATCCTATGAAACCAATAAATTAATTCTCACAATTCGTATCCGATTAATGCATGAAATTCCAACAATACAAGATTTCTGTTGCATCAGAATGAGGTAATTCAAACAAATTCATATCAATTTGAAAAAATTCATATAATACACAAGTCATATAACATTTGAGACAAATGCATGCGAACCTTTAGCTTCTGAACACACAGAAAATTGATCTGTAAATTTAAAATGAATAAATTCAAGAAATAATTGTGAACTTACATCAGTGAATATATTGTATGTGATTGAGACAATACCTTTCTGTCTTTTCAAGACTTGCTTTTTCTATGCAGCTGAATCTCACTCCATGTCCCGCAACTTCTTCCAGACTTTGTCCCTTGGACAATTTAATGAGAAAAGTTCTTGTTACTGATCTCTGAGCCAGCTTCCCCTTCCATAGGAAAACATGGATTGCTGAATTTTAAAAGGAGATTACTTAAAACCTTACAGAGCTGAAAGAAATTTTTTTTTATTCACAGGCCCAGGGCTGGTGACTTACAAAGTATCACAAGCCCCAATTCAAACTCCACAAGCCCAACTCCAATTTTCATATGCCCAAAATTAGAAACAAAGTTGTATTAAATTGACTTGTGTGATTATTTGGATCATGAAAATTTTATGCAATATTTTCTCCAGGTTCTAAAGTCAGACATTGTCAAATTCCTCTAACAATGTCCTTCTTACTCAGTAGATCAATGGTATTTATGTTCATTACCATCAAGAGTGCGTCTAGATTTATATGGTTTCTGTTTACACTTTTAACGTTGTTCTTAGGTGCGCTTAATTTGTTTAACCAATATTTCATTACACTAGAGTAAGGGTGTGCACAGGACAGCAGAATAATTAATCATTCTGCATAACTTCAAACACCTGGAACAACACAGTAGCAATTAAACAAGACTTTAAAAAAAATCAAAATACTCAACGCAAGCATTTTTGCCAATCTCAACAATGCCAAAGGTCGGCTGATTTTTATAATCAAAGACGAGCCAACATGACCACATTTGATTGGTTTATTGCTTATAATACCCCCCAAAAACATCCTGCATTTGGCCTAAACTCTCCAGATTACAACAGTAAAGTAACTAATTAACAGCTTGTGATGTATACACACTGGCCTTAAATCCCATTATGCCGAGCATTATTGCACTGGTTGCAACAATTGATGTGACAGTTCCAGTACCCACTAGATTGGTTGTGACTGGTTTCTGGTACATACATACCCACAATGGTATCTTAAAATCATGTGTACGTACATACGTTAAAGCCATGTGAGCACTAGTTATAGTAGCCCAGTGTAAAGGGGTATTGTGTGTGGTGTGCCCCTCTCTTAATTGATTTGGCAATCGTTATCTAGAGGATGACCACCCTCAGTGTTATTGCCCAGTGTGAGTGGATAGATAGAACATTGACAGAGAACTGAGTGAGACTATTGAGAAGAAATAAACAAATACGAACCCCCTTAAACAATAAAAATAAATTTTAATTAATTACTACATAAACTAAAATTGCAGTTTCAATCCAACAGATTTACATTAATGGAATTTAATAGCAGTGTTCAGTTTACGGATTCGTTCATCATAGTAACGAGTGGTGAAAAGAGTACAATGTCCATGGCTGACTTGCATCACCTGGCGTCATTCCTCTATTGACTTGGTGTATTCCACATCTAGCGTGTATGCTTGGTTCTTCCTTGACCCTTCTATTCCGAACTCTCTATTTGCAGACTTCCCTCTTGGACTGTCCTCATTGGGTTTTCTCAGGGAGGGATATAGAAAGCTGTTCCCTTAAATGACAAGATTACGACTAAAGCTCTATATGTATCACCATCTATCCGTATATATAAATTCTCTCACGTTACTCAGAAGCATAATTAGCTATCCACACTGCATAAATTCTGACATAAGATGACCTTAACGATTAATGGTCCTTACAGATTTACTGTATTTGAGGTAAGGTACCATCATTATCTCTAGTTACAAATGACTTTTGCAATATACATCCAAGTCTGACCTTAATTAAACAGTTCGTTGCCCTCGCTCTCCGATGGTGATTGACTAGAAATTAACACGTATGGTGTATACAACAATGCTGCCATATATATCTGCATACGCTACTATACGTCTTCTTACTCTAGTCAGTTCCACTCAATAAGATAAATGCTCGATTACTATTGCATAAGATTCACTAAATTCTAGCTTACAGTAACCAATAACCTGCAAGGTCATTTAAGCATTACAAAATCATATATAAATATGCAATTATCATTAACTCATGATAAACAGTATCATCCTACAGAGGAAACTAATTTATATAACTGTAAGAAATTCTACACATTTGAATATTTGGATTACATCATAAATCCCTATGAAATACTACATATTTGAATATTTAGATTACATGCAATCCGTCAGTTCTATCAATGAACTAACAACTGTAAAATTAACGAAATAATTGCATAACAACTCTAACATATCAACAGCTTTCTATGAAATTGAATAAATGATACATAGCATGGATCATAAGCATGTCAAACACATTTGCATAAAACCAAACAACAAAATATAAAATTACATGGAAATTAAAATTGCTTACCTTAATGCCGTTTTCTTTTCCACACAATCGTGTGTCCTAGCACTATAGCCTGTCTTTTCCTTTCGTGACAGCTATCTGGCCTCTTTACTTGTTAACGTGGGAAAACTCTACACTTTAGGTTTTCCACTGGAGTTGAACTTGCCTCTCTCAGGAAAATTTCTGACTAAAGAATTTTGACCAAGGTCAGTAAATTTAAACTCCCATAACTTCCAAAGTGTACGCCTTAATTTTAACTGACCAATTGAAAGCAACTGTTTCTAGATTTTCCCCAAAACAATCATGTCTTTCATCAGATTTTGACAGCCTAGAATACGATGCAGTCAACTTTCCTTTGAAGATCAATTATTTGACATGAAGTTCTTTCATGCAGTTATGGTCAGTAACCCTACTGGACTTTCCCATGATAGTGTTACGGTCAATTCTACTGAACCTTAACGTAGGTCCTTTTATGTTTCAGAGATGAAATAAGGGAAATATCAAAGTGACTTTTATTAAAGACTTTTCTGGCTTGACTGATAAAATTTTAATGCACAATTTATTCAACTTGAAGATTCAGTATTTCTTCAAAATTTGACACATTACACCCAGGTAATCTCTTCCCAATTGTACACAAAGTTTAAAGCTTTCAGTAGACATATGATAAATAGAGATCTTCATAAGAGTGCATGGGGATAAATATTAATAATATACTAATCTTCAAACATCTTGAAAATAAATTAACACATCAACGTGATCGAAGTTTCTCAGGCAAATTAGATTTTTTTATTTGACAAGCCCATTGGGTGCCTCACTTAGAATATAGCAGGGGCCCAATCTGAAATTTGAAGGGCCCTGGGCGTCAGGCTATCAGATGTTTATAGCACTGCTTAAATTTCGTTTGGGAAACACAGCCCCTCATTTAGCTTAACCAATCAGGATTAACTTTCTCTAACTGCCAAAATTTTAAAACCCCCATCAGAGTCAGAATAATTCTCTCCAACTTTTCTGGAAATTATCATTTTATGACACCAATTTTAAATGGCCCAGGATTTCCCAAATTTTTGTCTCTGGCTTGTCTTCTACTTTGTCATTCCCTCCACTTGACCCTACGTTAACATACATTGGATCGCTATCCTAGCTGGTCCTAATTAAAAACAAGTCCTGCTCCCAAACAAGGGAGGTTAACCATCGCAAGCTACCAATTTATGGCGAGCCTAGCTCATATGTTAATCTTAATGGTTACATGTTACTCTGACCATGACAGAATGTACTGTGAAAATATGTACAAAATTTTTTACCATTACAATGTTCATCATCTGAAGATGTACACAATGACAAATCACTACGCTCAGCCAATTTTTGCTAGTTATGGTCAGTTTTGTCAAGTAGCAGAATGCAGTGTGAGACAGTCTTGTGAAAGCAACTTGTCTTGCAGCTTTGTACGGATTGCTGTGAAACTTGGTACACATTATGATGATGATCTAAAGATATGCTTTTAAAGTTTTGTAAGAGTTATTGCTTTTTTTGATTTAGCTGATTGCAATATATGACAGTTTTGTGAATGCAACAATCCTGGCAGTTTCTCTGAACCTTCTAAATATAGGATTTCAAATGGGTAATGATTTAATATAGAATTTATAAAACATGTTAAATAATTTCCAGCTTTTGCGAGCCCTGGTGAGTTTAATAAATTTAATAATAAATCATTACCAATTTGAGATTCTGTTTATCACAGTTTTTATTGTAATGGAAATAGTTTACAGAGAAAAAAGAAGAAAAATTTCATTTATTCTGGCATAGATGCTGTGCCTTTCAATTGGAGCAGGTAAAAAATAGTCTTGAATATTTGTTGAATTAATGTACAGTTCTATAACCATTAACATTTTAAAGTAGATTTATATTACAAATTACAATTCAAAGAGCAAGTGTCCTTCGTAATTAATAGAACATTTGACACAGAAAACACCATTTTTCAACACTGAATCTCAGATGGAAATTCCTGTGTGATGTCACATTGTTCACTCAAGTTAGGTTAAATGCATCATATACATTGATCTTTGATGAACTTTTTTACAATGTTTCCACCTAAAGTGTGTAAATTCCACTACTATCGATGCAGGGTATTAGTCAACAGATGTGATGGGGTTGTGGTTGAAACCTGTTTCTATTACCCTGCTCTATGACAAGCATGGTTTAAATGTTAACCTATAGAAATAAACAAACTGTTTAGAAAAAAATGCAAATGCCAGTCTTCCAGCTTAAAGTTAGGCAACCACAGCATTCTTCCCAACCAAACAATGCAATTATGCAATCATAAATACATTAAATCTGGAATAACTATACTCGGTATCATTTATTGTATAGAGTAAGTACATTTTCTGCATCCAGTAATAATGAACATCCAACAAATGAAATGCTTTTTTCTGCCCTAAACAATACTGCATTCTGTTTAATGAGCCACTGTGGAGTAAATTTGTCATATTCTGATAGATGTGGCATTTTTTTTCCCCAGTGCCCCTTGGGCAATCAATTAGAGAGATGGCCACCAAAATGTTGATAGCAATAATTATTTTTAAAAAAGTTCCATAAGGCAGGGTAAGGAAGATTCCCATGGCTGCAGTCAATCAGTAGAGAGAATACTGTGCCAAAATTTCATGGACCAAATCTGATTCGCATAAAGTGTTTTGTTAAATAATTTGTTGTATCAAAAGTGTTACACTGCACAAACTATATGTAAAGCATACCAAGTATGTGATAAATTATGGTTATCATCATATATGTTGACAAATCATTGTACTTGTACTTCATTTCAGAAGTTATACATATAGATTCCTCTCCATCATTGGGGTAGTTGTGGGATGCTGGTTATTTAACTTGTGATTTGGAATTTTTAATGTAGCTTTAACAATTTTTCAGTCATATGGCTACGATGTCTGCAGTGTGGCAGTTTATAGTGATGTCTAGCACTGGGGCATCATGCTGCAGACATGTAGCATGATGTCCTACCCAGTCACATTATCCTGACACCAGGCCAACCAGTCCCAACACTAACCTTTTAATGCTGAGTGCCAAGCGAGGTAGCTGTTAGTACCATTTTTATGTCCTTGGTGTGACTTGGCCGGGGATCGAACCCACGATTTTCTGCATCCGAGTTGGATGCTCTAACCACTAGGTCACCGGAGTGGTCCGTGTGGGATGCTGGAGAAGTGGGTGTAAATATATGTGGGCAAATTGTTCACCATATCTACAGATAAAAAACTGTAATTAATTATTAATCCGCAGGCATATTGAAATCTGTTCTAAAATCATGTGCAGCAGTGAAACTGTCAATAAAGGACATTCAGTGGACTATATCATTATCTTATATTAGCAGTGGTTTTCTTTATACAGAGGTTAAGTATGCAAGTAATCAGTGTTGTCTATAATGAGCAGGTGCGCTTAATACATGTATAGAGATGTTTGCTATGACAAGTTCACAGTATATAAGGTTGTAGTGATGTTGGTGGTGTTATTTTTCATTTCAGTTGTTGTTCTTCCCAAGTTACCCTTTGACTGATCACCTAGAATGGATAATAGTGGATTAGACAGGCCTCTAGTTGAATAAAATTGTGCAACCACTTAATAATCAAAGGTGATATTCTTCTGTAAGTTGGCACACTTTCCACACATGTAGGGGGCTATATTTGTTTAACAGGACTGTATTTTGTTTGGATTAGCATTTATTTCATAAATCATTTTGCAAGGCTGGGCTAAAATTGGATGCATTTATTTTGGAGAGGAAGCTATTAATGTTGTATGGTTTGGAAATCATTGTATTGACAGTTTCATCCAGGTAGCCTGGCTGTCGACACAACACCTCAGCCTTAAGGACCGTAGCGATGATAGCCCCCTACTGTGCTAGTTGAGATGAGGTATACACAATCAATGTGATTGATTCTACATTGATAATGCTAGTGTCTACCATAGGATGAAGAATTTTTTTTTTACAGTGGAGTTTGTTTTCCTTGAATACAATAAGTAATGGTTTGAGATTTAAGTATTGATAGGTAACAAAATAGCTTTCAATAAGCATTTTCACTACAAATGAGCTGGGGGTAACAAACTTTAACTTTGATCGGAGACTTGAAAATGTTTGAATGTAATACAACAAGACATAAAAGCTCTTGGAGCTGTGATTATATAGAAAAATAATATCAAAGATTACTTGATGATTTCATCACTGTAGTTTTCCGTGATGTTGAAATATAGCTACATTTCATGCTTGGTTGGATTAAATATAAAACTTATGTTGTTTCATAAGTGGTCATCTGTATTTGCTTATAAGTCAAGTCCAGCTGCAAACAACATAGACCTTGATCTGCATTATGTACTGGCAGAACAGGGTCTGTGTTGCTTTTTCTACTGATTATTCCTTTTGCATAATGTACTGGCAGAACAGGGTCTGTGTTGCTTTTTCTACTGATTATTCCTTTTGCATATTGTACTGGCAGAACAGGGTCTGTGTTGCTTTTTCTACTGATTGTTCCTTTTGCATAATGTACTGGCAGAACAGGGTCTGTGTTGTTTTTTCTACTGATTATTCCTTTTGCATAATGTACTGGCAGAACAGGGTCTGTGTTGCTTTTTCTACTGATTATTTCTTTTGCATAATGTACTGGCAGAACAGGGTCTGTGTTGCTTTTTATACTGATTATTCCTTTTGCATAATGTACTGGCAGAACAGGGTCTGTGTTGCATTTTCTACTGATTATTCCTTTTGCATAATGTACTGGCAGAACAGGGTCTGTGTTGTTTTTTCTACTGATTATTCCTTGAAAATACTGAATAGACTTAGATCTTCCAGCGCACTGTGTGATGACAGATCTGAGACTTTGCAGTTTGCAGATGGATTTGACATGCAGGTAAGTATTTACAGTATATATATATCTTATGGTACTTGTTCATTTTTGTTTGGATTAGGTGACATTTTAGCCAATTGTATGTAACTTATCAAAATTTTCTTTATCTTTTGCAGCAGAAAATTTTTCTTGTCCAAGCATGTCATTAACGTTTTTTGATATTGTAGAGTTGTTCCATGGAAATATTGACAATATTTAATTTGTTGACACTTTCCAATAAGTGTGGAGATATTGTGGTACAGTCTGTGGTTGTATATGTAAATTGTCCTTGAATTTCTCCTCCACTGCTAAAGGACTCATGGTACTAATTCAGTTTCCCATAGTAAACCTATGCAAACACCATGATATTAAAAATTCAATGACTTCAAATTTCTGACTGCTCATGATCAAACCTATATTTATCAGTATAGATGACAGCTTCTTTGTAGAGAAAAGGATACAAGCTGCGGCATTTTCTGGACCAGCATGTGTTTGAAACATGTGCTTTCAATTCTGCACTGAAGCGTCAGTTGCTAATTTCATTAAAATGAATATTCCAAGCTCAAAACTGTTAAAGGAATGAAATTCCATCAAGAAAACAATGTCTTTATTTTTTTCTTCAGTTACATCTAGGATAATGTTCAAAAGATTCTTTCTCCTACAAAATAACTTTCATTATCAACCAATCCTGCCCAGCCAATCCCATATACTCTATTTTATGTTCACCCATTTTCAGGCTGGTTCCCATTTTTCCATACAGTTAGTACTGTGTGTCCTATATCCACCCTTGATTTTCTTGACAGACCTAGGAATCCTAGTTAAGTGCATAAGTAAGCAATGTGCATAGTTCTGCTAAAGCTCTAGTATATGTCAGTTTGGTCATCTATGTACATTTAGTCATTGTAAATTAAATATTAGGTGTAGTTCTAAAATTTAATATCAGTATAGTTTAACCAAAGTTTATTCAGTCATGATTATTAAATGCTGTCCACCTTAACAGTTATAAAGAAGATTCCAGATGAAATTTTTTTATTGCTGTGGACTTCTACAGTGGTGGCCAGGTACTAAACTGGGTCAAGAAAAGAGTATGACCGTTGAATTCTCACAATATAGGGTAGTATGTTTTTCAGCATGTGTAGCTTTTATTGTGATGTCACAGCATGCAGTGGTCAGTCTGGTTTGTATGGATCACACCTTTAGGTTGACCTCATCCAAAAATGTCCATGTACTTTTAACATTCAGTTTTGCAATATGTTTGTTGGGGTGTGTAAATAATAACCTTCCAAAGGAATATGGATGTATGAGGAGCCATATGAAGTTAACAATTTCAGTTTAAAGCTATGTATAATCAAATTATAAAAATGATACCCATTACTGAAATAGTCGGTACTGAACACATACATGATCTGTATGACTTTTAGACACATGAAACTTGTGTCATTGATAGTCCTGTTCATTTTATGACAACACTTTTGGAATGTTGATCTTGCCTTAGAGGGTGGGGCTAGTTGGCTGAGGGTGACTTACATAAATTTCAAATAACTTCAAGTTGTCTCACATGTCTGAATCAGCATCCATGATTAGTGACCCAAGTGTCAACACATGTCTTACTGTGACCCTTGTGTAATACCTTGGGGTCTTTCCCTACCCCAAAAGGAGCTTAGTCTTTGGGTCACAGCATACAATTTGTTGACATCCTCACCCAGTTATTGAGTATGCAAAGAGAAATGTTCAGATGTACACAAGCAGACTGATGTTGATCTTGGGAACCAGAATTCTGGTTTGAACTAAAAAAAAAAGACCCATCTTGACTAACTTGATATTGCACTTTACCATAAAATATTAGGCCTTTCTTTGTCCCCCGCCCCCCCCAATTTCCAGGATGCTTTGATGAGTCTGGATTTCATTTCATTCATAGGTAACAGTAAAAAGGCACCATGGTGCTGAAGAGGTTTCTGTTTCTCCCAGTATTCTTGAATACTACTGGATATAAAACATGATTCCAAATTGGCTACCTTTGCAGACTGCTGTTTGTGGACAGCATCTAATTTACAGCAGCAGGTTACACCACAAATGCAAATTATCCCATTCTATGGAATGTTCATGTCTAACAGTTGTATAACATTGTGTGCTGTAGATTTTTGTTGATGAGGTCTTTCACAGTAACAGTTTTGGGTTATACAGCCATGGTAAATGTACAAGTTACCTGACAGGTGCAGGATTTTCATTGGTTATTAGAATAAAGGGATTTTTGCATTTTTTAGCTTTCTCTGTGAGGGTCTTGGAACTATAAATTACATCCCCTCTTGTGAACACATGAAACATAGCCAGAACTTTTTTAAAAAAATCTCGACTCTGGGGGACTTGAAAGAGAGACTGTAGAGCTTGAAGATAGATTTATGGTTAAATTGTGGATGTTGGTTTTCTGCTTCAGAAATACACTTCAACAATAATGAACCTGACATGGATTGTAACTGAAAGGAGCTCTGGTTAAAAATCTTTCTAAAATATTGTTGTTGCTAGTCCTTTAAAACAGTTGCCCTTTCTGATATGAATTCAGTACAATTTGCACTTATAGTGTTGATCAGTGTCAAAAAAAGTACACAAGTTGATAATAAGTTTAAAGAAGTTTTGCCTTCATTTGTAAAAAAAAATAATTTTGGAATGGATTTACAGGTTTACTTTAGGATTTAGAATTTGTTCTGGTGTTTGTCACCAAACATTGAATTCATCAGCAGATTTAAAAAATAGCTGTGTCATTATTTAATAGCAAGTGTAAATTAAGGTTTTGCTCACATGGTAAATTCTTTACCAGGTTCACATGTCATCATTGTCATCATTAAACCTAAAAATTTATTACTAGTTTTGAGCAAGTAGACTTGTTCTGTTTTAAGAAGCAAAAATAAACAAACCATCAAAGGTAAACTTCACTGAGCTTATTAGATGTGGCAACATGAAAGGTGAAAAAAATTTGTAAGAAAACTGTCCAGGTGACATTATCACCATCTTAATACTTTTTATTGAAAGGATTTAAGTCAGAAAGCCGCACGAGTTGTGGGGGATAAACAAGTGTGTAAATACATGGAGGGCCATTTCTTTCTATTATACTCATGGGTGGCATCAAAGAAATCTCAGAACTTGTCAGGTGCTGACTTGCACCTGACTGGTTCTGATATACTCAGTAGCCTATATTTTCTTTCATTCATATCCAGTAAGTATACATCAATAAACTTAAATTAATTGTGAAAAAACATTTGCTATTCACTGTTTTAGTACCAGATAAAATCTAGGGTTTCTCTTTGACAATCATAGGGAGATTCTCTGAGAAAAGTGCTGTCTTGTACTCCCCAGCTATTCAGGAAATTTCTATAAATGGTATTACAGGGGCTCTTGGTGCTCAAATCCTTTTAAAAAGTCTGTTGCAGCCGTAGGAGATTAGCACATATAACTGTAAAGCTTGATTGTTACCTATTCATGGCTGATGTTTTATTCCAAAACTACAGGGCTTACTTCCTGTTTTTAGTTTTCATGTTTGTTGCATTCTCATTGATAGTAAACTTAGTTATATGCCATCAGTCTGATTTAAAGGCTTCTTAAAAACCCCATTAAGTTAAGTTTTCACCCGTTTTTTGCAGAAATTTCGTAAGTAATGATCCATAAAGGATTTACTTGGAAGTTTGCCCTTTAAGTAGATTTTGGTAGTCCTATTTTCCTTATTCAGACCACCTCAGCTCTTTTTCTGCAAGACCCCAAAAAAATATCAGATTTTGTTCACTGGCAATGTTTATGCAAATATCCCCCCCCCCCATTTTGCAATGAATTCAGACTTCATCTATTTCTATGCTTGGATTGATTGAAGGATTTACTGCGAAGTTGCAGTGAAAAAATAGGTGCATTTGCACCATCTCTGTCTAACCTTAGTTTGTAAATAGTTGAGGTGGTCCAAATGAAAGCTATTGGCAAAAATGATTCATACGATTGACCTTGAAGTTTTGTATACTAGTCTTCTCTGACTTTTCCCACTCAGTTTTAGATATTTTGACAGGTATGTTGCAGTGGAAGAAAACAACTCCAGATATCAACATGGGGTGGGGGTGGGGGTGGGGTCAGGGGAAACTTGGATTAGGATTTTATGTCTGCTTGATATCTTTTGAAGAACTGTATGGATTAAAATAATTAATCAAACCTGTAATGGAGTACTGTTTGAAGAAAACCTAGGCCACATATTTCACAATTCCTGATAAGATTTGACAGAGTTATTATCCACTTCCATCAATGAAGTTTGTCCTTGCATCTTGAACCAAGATTTCCTTTAAAAAATGCACTTTTTAAAAATGGAAAAAGGGATTGGTGAGCATCCAGATCCTCTGACAAGTCATAACAGGCCATAAGTTGACTGCTTGCACTAGTATCCTGTGATATTCATTAGGGGATTCACCAGACAAGGCCTTTTGGTAATTGCAGATCTATTTTCTTGTCCATGCATGGGATTGGTCTCTGCAGTATTACCATCCACTTGTTCTTGAATTTTGAATACTTCACATGCTTCTCAGTTTTTATTTTAAAGTTACTGTTCATCTGCTGGTGAGACCTCACCCATGTTGACTTGTACATAAATTCCATGTTATAAAATTCATTTTATTGTTTTATTTTCTTGTGTAAAGTTGAGTCCCCTGTGTCTGCCAGTCTGCATGGTGCATACACTTACCTGTATGCCACATGTATGATGTATTATACCTGTACATGGGTTGGGTAATATATCCTGTCTCATGCACAGGTCAGTATAGGATTGTAATACTGTGTGCATGTACAATTTATACATGTTTATCCGTGCCATATGATAGTGTAGTTCATGTAAAGGTAAATTTCCAAGTATGTAAATTTAGATAATGTAGTACAGGCTAAACCAGTAGATGAAAGCAGTTCACTTAAATTTTCTATTTGTTGGGTGATTTATGTTGGTGTTAATCTAATATACAAAATGGGATGGCAGCTGATTTTCTTAGATGCTCATGATATTCTAAATGATTGGCTTGGTTTAGTGCTGTTTTCCAGTACAGCAACACTTAAAATTATATTGTGCTGAGGCAATTTGGGTAAATTGGCTTGCCCAGGGAGATGCCATTGTAATGAGGATGAACTGATCTGATTTGAACCCACTTCTTTCTGGTTGTGAGTCTAACGCACTAACCAGTGAGCTACTATGACCATTCTTATTCTAAATGACATCACTTTAAGGGGTTCACATTTGGTAAAAGAGGGCTTAAACAGTGACTAGCAAATATTGTACGCCATCTCAAGGACTGCAAGATTGCTGGGTTATGCCAGTGGGCTGTTGCATGATATAATAACTTTTTTTGCATTATTTTACTATGTGGCTGTAAAAAATGATTTGATAACTGAGAATTATTACTATTTTTTCAAAGAAAGTAAATAGTTTTAAAGCCGAAAGTTTCATGCTAAATTTCAGTGCTTTCTCAGAGTTTGGCTGTGGACTACTTTTCTAGGTGGTCTTACTGGGTTACCATCTGATTTGTAAAAGGTCAGCATGCATGTGTTTACAGGTACATCTTAAAAAACAGGATTTTACAACCTGCTTGTTGAACCTGTACTGATCATAGGCTATGCATAATACTGACCAATCAGGTGTTTGACTATTCAGATGTCTGATCAACTCCACAGTCAGGGAGAAAAGCAAGGATCTACCCAGCTCTGTTGTGAAAAAATTCATTGATTCTGTACATTGAAATTGGTGGTAGTTGATCGTAAGTGTTCTGCTTTTTCAATCACAGGATTTCAACTTCATAAATTTGGCTCACCTGTTCACTTTGCTGCTCACATTGCTTCTCTTTACTGATGACATTAATTTCAGCTCAAAATGTGGAATGGTTGAAGACAAGGTCCTTTGTTACTATTTTCCATGTGGGGGATTGGCCTTACTTCTCATCACCATGACTAATAATGCAGGGCCAGTCAAATTGTACTTGATTCACACTGTCACCTGAGAATTAAAATTAAATTTTGGGTAAACAATTTAACATTTTGTGTTGGGTTGGTTGATGGGAGGCCGTGATTTTTTATTTGCTTGCATAGGTAACATGGGACAAGTCACAAGTTTTGTTAGCAGGTAAAATACTGTCACTTGCCCATAATTTTAAAGAGAAATAAAAGAGAGTTAATTCATGAGAGGGAGATGAGGCTGTAATGTACATAAACGTTTCTCTAGTATGGGGTTTAAATTGTTTTAACATGGAGCTAGCCATATATACCCTTCAAAAGGATTTTGGAAATTGAACTGTTTACCCTTGTAATGCATGATGTGGCAGGAAAAGGAAATCATTCTTTGCTGTGGTGCTGAGGCTTTTGGTTTGTTTGATTTGGAAATCATCTGGTGTTTAGTCTGCTTTGAAATTTGTGACTGAACTACTTCACTAGCATCAGCATTGGTTAAAATTGTCAGCAATTTAAAATATCACTGTGTGGGGGTTGTTATGGTTGGGGTGGGGTGCTACCAAAATTTTATTTAAACTATTGTAGTAGTCCCGCCCAGGCTCAATTTTGGGTTGGAAGTTAAATTAGTGAAAGATAGATGTAAAGCTCCGAGCCCCCAGTCAGCAATGCCGACGGTTAAATATACAGAAGGTTGAAATTCAATGAATAACAATTTAATAACAATTCAGTAATCAAATGCTTCAAATTTCTAATTACACTCCTTCTGCTCGACCCTTTAATAAGCCTATTACATCACTTGATTAGCAGTGTGAGATTGATTTCCACCTGTCCTTGTATTCTACTCATCTGTGGTATTCTTCTCTCTCTTATTTCTCCCAATTCCTTCTCCTGTTCCTGCCCGACTTTCTCCAAATTCCTTCTCATCCTCCTTGACTTCTCTATACTCCTTCTCCTCCTCCTCTGCTTTCTCCTCCAGACTCCTTTTCCCCCTCCTCCACCTTCTCTCCACTGACTAGACTTCTGTTGACTTTGACTGTTCGGCGTTCTCAATTCCTTCTCCACCTCTGCGAGACTCGGGACTCAATTGAACTGGAAGTTCTCTGTCCCCTAAAAAACATCCTGTGAAAACACAAGGACGGTACAGTAGTTTTCCTTAGCCCTCTCATCTCACACTACACACAGCCTGTCATTAGATAACGGCTATTAAATTTCTTCGGTCACGCATTCATTCACATTGAGATGCCCGTATGTTCTTGTATGGTAAAACAAACATCATAATACAGCACGGTATCAATTACTTCTTATACTTACATCAATAAATTCTATCAGATCAGTACATATTCCTAATCCCATTATACTAAACAATGTCACAATAATCAGATACATTCCTTTACCTTACACTCATAAAAAGTACAATAATATTCAAATATCCATGCTCTGAGATATGCATATGTCCATAGTAACTATCTTACATACTTGAACCATTTTCCAAATTCACAACTCAATCATGTGTAAATTTTAACATAATGCATTAATAAATGTGCTGGTTTACTACGAAGTAACCAAACAGCAAATTACAAAATTAATTCTGACCACAAGCTAACAATCTACATAATTCTCTACGTAATACTCAAGCCCATTTCTCAAAAACGTGTGTAAATGAAACACTACAAAGGTAATTCTAGATACTAAATGATGCTAGTAATTAAGTATACATACTACAAATATTACAATTATGATGCTGTAATATTCTGCAAAAATCGAGCAAATAACTTACTGACCTTTTCGAAGCTTTTTCTTTCCTTAGAATCTAATTTAAATTTTACTGCCATATTATGAGTGGCTTCTCTTGGAGTAATCCTATTGCTCAGCAATCTTCCTAGGTGAAATTAACTTTTCATTTACAAGTTCTGAAAGTTATCATTCGGATCTAAATTGTAATCACACCCTCTATCTCAATTCCGATTGGATGTAGCTGTGAACCGATCCAATCAAACTTAGCGGACAATGTCCCTCCCGCTGTCTGTCAACATGGGGATAGATAATAATATGCCCCGTTCACCATGTGGACTTCCTTTTGATCTTGGGACTAATCTTTAACACCTAGGTGTGATAACTACAAGCCTTTGTTTAGATGGCGCGTTCTATCGCCTTTGCCGATTCATGTTTTTCTGGTCTCTGGCCATCATGTAAACATGCATAAGAGATTAACACTAGCCTGCGGCAATCTTTAGACATCAAAAACACATGGCTGCGGTAGTATTCCCAAGACAGTAGATGATGGCTTATACATGACTTTATAGCTGGGGCTTAGCAAACGTGACACACTGATTTTACCAGTATCTGTGAGTGCATTTTGTAATCTACCAGTGTCTCCAGAGTTGTGATGGATTATTGATTGTTTGTGGGTTTGCATCCTGCTCAGAACATCCCGCATTGGTACTTGTGTACATGTACATTGTGCCTCTCTGCAAGCCACTTTACTCTAGTTGCCATAGAACTAAATAGTCATCCATGTGCTGATGTGCTGTTAAATGTTAGTCAGCCAATCATGATATGGAACTTGAGATATTACTATGTCAGCATTAGGAATGATTATGATTTACTATGGTTAAGTTTTAAAAAATTGAATGTTTATCAGTTCAAGGAAATTGCTGCATGAATGACCCTCTGGCTGTTGCTTTGTTCGAGTTTAGAGTTTATCTGCATGTTACTTAAAATTTGAAGTCGGTAGTCAGGCTACAGTTGTTCATAAATAGTGAAGTTTTCATTAAAATTGTCAATAGTTTGATGTTGGCGACTACCACTATCCATGAAACCACAGTGATAGTCTCAGAGTTGTTAGAAATGACTAATCCAACCATACCGGTAATAAATAAAGCTACTGCATGATTGTTTTTAAAATTGTATTTTCTCAGGCGAATCACAGATCCGATACAGTACGATCAAATTACCATACAGTCACTTTTTAACCTGCACATCACCTTGGAAACTGGTTATACAGTAACTTTTTTGACATGTATATCACCTTTGAAACACTGGCTATTACATTCACTTTTTATATGTATATCACACTGGAAACTGGTTATACACTTTTTGACATGTACATCATGTTGTGTACATGTGACTTAACAGAGGGGTCACCATTGGACAGATCATGAGATTGCAGTTTTTGGAAGATTTGACTGATTTTTAGCTGCAAATGGACAAGCTACAGCTATTGAACAAATTTATATACTAAAATATGCACATCATTTCATCAGTCTTTCAGAGTACCTTGTTGCCTTTCATACTGTCCTTATATGTAGTGTTATCACTCTATGGTTATAAATTAAGTAACAGAAAAGAGTAAAAACCAAAAAGTTTTGTAATGTCGACAAATAATTTATTTCCCTAGAAATTTCTAAGGTCAGATTCATGACTATCTTTAAATCAGATTGAAATAAACATGTTTTCTGATTGAAATAAACATTTTTTTTTACTGATAATGAATATTTAATCCATTCGCTTAGAGAAATATTAGTTATGTATAATAATTTGTTTGCAAAATAAATGTCACTGGTCAGGTACACACCATTAACTTGATTTTAGACAAAGTTGGGTACAAAATACAGATTTACATAACACAGAATCGTTAAGAAAAGCTAACAAATAATACAAATTAAATATGCATAACAATAGCAGAAGCAATTTTCACCTTTCTTAGCAGATTATATTTGTGGCCATCCTCATCATTGTTGGTCTCAACCCTTAGGAGATGATATACTTTTACTAGATCCAGTTTTCCCATGGAGTCAGCCTGAATTTTCCTCAGAAGAGAAAATGTCCTTAACTATCTGTATTGGAATTGGTAATGTTCGTACAGTTTGTCCACCAAGAAGTTTAAATTGTTTCCTACATCTCTGTAGATTCAGGTTGTTGACTCCCTCTAAGGTCTAAGGACTACTTAATAGGACTTAGATAAAACAAAATTATCAAAATTGTGTTCATTTGCTTTTAACAAGAACAAGTTAATAAAAAGCAAATTATCAAAATTGTCTTTATATGTTTATAACAAGAACTTGAGAACAGATGAGCAGGTAAAATCACTTGTCATGTAAATAAAATGATGTAATAACTAGATTGTAGATACATGAATAAAACCACTTAGTCATGATGATAATTATATGATGAACTTAATTAACATTAACAATAGTGTTTTATAAGTAGAAATTTTAGAATTTTCAACTTTGAACTAAGAGACTTCAGCATGTCGACTAAGGTAATACATGTAGGCACAACTGAGTCATTCAGTCAACATTCTGAGCAAAATTGTATGACTTCATTTTGTTATGCAGGAACACCATCACATACACATTTTCTGGTTTGAGCTGAGACCGCTTTTTATTTATAAGATTGCCTGCTAGACTGAAAATTCTCTTGGACGAAATGCTAGATGCTAGACTAAAACCATAAATGAATATAAAGCATGTCGAACCTCCCCATTACTCAAACTTTGTTTTTGTTTTGAGATTTTTTACAGAACACTTTTATAAAAAATATAAGGGCATTGTGATTGAACATTTAGGCCTACATTATAATTCAAAACAATATTTATTTATCAATATGTTGTTTTGTTGTTTTTTTGGTTTAAATAATATGCAAGACTTGCCAAGAAAAGATCATAAAATGAAAACGAGAGCACTTTTGTTCAAGGTAATGTGCAGATGTCCTTTACTAACCATTGAACCCATATTCTTTTTTGCACAACTTGCGAGTCGCTTTTGTCAGGTTTAGATTGTCTTTAATTTGCGATCCATCTTCCTTTTTTCTGCAACCCGAAGTAGGCCCCCACTTTTGATTGTTTCTTTTTTCCAGGAAAGTCAAAAAGTTCAATTTAACTTTTGCTTGTCATTTTTAAAATCAGGTTGCTTATATCATGCCTGAAGTATATTTTAAACTTGGATGAAAAGCATGAAACAAACAAAATATTCTTGGCATTGTCATCGAGTGATAATAGTCTATACTATCTTTTCTATTCTTACATTTGTATAGTTTTGGGTTATTCAAAGTCAGTAGTAATAATAATTTTATAAATTTGTTGGTACAATAAGGAAAATCGATTATGAAAAGTCATACTCGGTTAATTAATCAAACTGGTTGAATGAGTGATGCTCGAGTAACCTGATTAATGAGAACAGCACGAAACAGAGTCCCAGTCAGTTTTGTGTTTAAAGCTGTTTTCAGGCACTGGTGGAACATCCATGTTCATTGAACATATTTTGTTTTTTTTAAAAAGTTCATACTGTAATAGGGTTTCCACTTGTTATGAAAAAAGTCTCTATTTTCACTTATCAGAAAAGTTAGAAAAAGTTACATTTTAATTTTTCAGTAATGTTGGGGAATTTTTTATACTTTAGGGAAAATTGAAGTAGTAGTAAAATATCAAAATTTTTATCATAGGCAAGATGAATTTTTATATGGATGAGCATGTAGGTAAACGTTATAAAGTTTTGTCGATGTCAAGCACTGTTTTCTTATCCATGATTTCAAATTTGCTTCAGTAGAAAATGTATCAAGTAGTCTGTAAATTTATTTAAGGGTAGTGATGCCATTTTTGGAGTCTTGTAGACTTTTCTGTACCTTGAATCTTTTCATTGGAGGAATATGGTAAATTCGTTTGTTTTATATGTTTTGTAATGGATAATCTGTTCTGTATAGGACTTAAAATGAGTGGGCATGGAGATTGCTTGTAACCTGTGGAATCCCATACTAACACAGGAGTCTAGTTTACCTACCATACACCCCATAAAAGATCTGGAGAGCTTGACAAGTTGCACTGTTTGATATTGTACTAAACTGGAGTCCATGACTTAACAGGAAAATAAAAATGCCGCATGCTGTGGCCCATGGACCTTTTATTTGTTTGATTTGGGATTGTCCGTTTCCTCTTCATTGAAAATCTGTGGCCAAACCTGGTTGGTGTAGTTGATGATTGAAATTGTCTTGTGGGTTAGTCAGGAGCAGCTTTATTCATTTTGGTGTTTTTGCATTGGAAATAACAGAAACCTGCTTGTATGTTTACATTCAAATGTTCTTGCAATCACACCTATTAATCTCTTGTATACAAAATGTTAACCACATGATGGATGATTGTCTTTTAAACTGAAGTTCAAAGAGGTCTTTAAAATATAATAGATAAACCTACACTGAAATAACCCCATGATTACAGGCAAGATTTTGAGTTTCAGGATTTGTATTTTTATTTTTATATGTACATGTAATTATATATGCTTATAACCCTTGAGTTGTGCAATCTGATATAGACAGTGGGTGTAAAGCTTGTCCACAGAATTGACTGTTGTAGTAATTACTTTCAAAGTTTTGTGGGTTTTTTTTTAAAAAATTGGTTTTAACAGCACTTTTAGCACATACTTGGCTATTTCTTACAGTGTCAGGAAGTGGCAGGTAAGTGCCTGTCCCAGTGTCATATGGCAGCAGCTGGCCTTTGTGGGTATTGAACTCTGATCCCTGGATTATATGTCTGATGCTCATCCAGCTGAGCAACTGCTGCTTAACTGCATGGAAAGCATCCCTTACTTACTTGAGAAACTGCTGAATCTGTAATTATGATCAACTCTTGGTCAAAATAGATAAGGAACAAACGATAGTGAAAAATTTGGAAGCTAAATTTATCTCACAAAATTGTGCTCTAAATTTCTTGTATTAATAACTGTCATCTTTTGGGGGTGCTCACCAGTTATTATGTACTTTTGAGAGGGTGACGTATGTAAGGTGAAGTTGTTTGCATTTAAAACATGCACAGTGGAGAGAATGTTGGCATACCTCTATGTTACTTTGATGTAATGTGGCTGACATTTCTTTGGATATTGTACTTTTGGAAATTGTACATGATCTTAGCACACTGCTAACTAAAAATGACTGCTCCCTTGTGCTCCAAAAATCAGCCTGAATTTGTCTAAAGTACACTATCCGTAGCAGCTATTAAAATAGGGAAAATGAATTTTGCCAGACTAGACAATACTAGCTTCTGAAAGTGCAATGAATGAATTACCAAATATATAAAATGTAAAAAAAGTTATCAGCTCTTTTTTTCTACAATTTACCTCTGAAGTTCAGGAAGTGAAAATGACCAAGTGAAGCTAGCACTTTTTTGAAAGGTGCACATCTGGAGTAAGGCCAAGCTGTATACTATAACCCATATTACACCCATCAATCATACACCAAAATAAAGGGAATTAAAGGTTCTTTGAACAGTACCTAAGATATACAAGGTCTTTTTTAAATAGCCAGTATAACCAGTGAGGAAACCTGGGGAAGTTCTTTTTCTTTAAAATTCTAACCCTATGCAAAATACGGAATTGTAGAGCGCCACCTTTATAGCCAGTAATATGTTTAAAGTGGCATTAAAAATAAGCCAGTCAACCAAGCAACCTATTATCTTCTACAATAATATGACAAGGTTTGATTTTCTGCATTAGCAAACATCATAAAACAGCAGCTTCTTTTTGTGTGTGTGGGGTGGGGACAGGTAACACTATTTTCAGCACATTGTAGGCCATGAATAACTGTCTGTATATTTGATTAAGGAAAAACCATTGACTCACTGGAAGCTGTTAGCAAAATTTTTGACATACCTACTTTCATGCAGCTACTTTGTTTTTACGTCATCATATCATTTACACCCTTTTTCACTACAAGTCATCTGTGATTCATTTTTATGTCATTTCTTGTGCCGATGTCCAGCAAGCCACAAGAGATGCACATGGCTCTGCTAAGGATCTCTGATGACACTGCTCCATGAATAAACTGTTATTATATACAGCATTATATGTGCCAAGTCTACAAAATGTCTTTAAAGTATTTTAAACCTTTCAGGTGCTTTAAAAATCTTATAAATTGTTATTGTTTTGTTTGTACACTGTACATGTACATTTACAGTTGCAATTAAATATATAAAAAGTAGATGTCTTTTTGTTGAACCTTGTTGGGTTTTTTTATGTTGTGCCTATGTGCACGAATCTCCCTACTAATACATTAATGACATTATGGGAATAATTGCTTCACTATAATTAAGTGGGATTTACCTGTACTAGCAAGGTACAAATTTTGTGGACTCTAGAGTACAGTTAACACTAGTTATAATGCCAACATTTTGTCCATTCATAAATTAGCATTATGATGGGGTTGGGAGTATAATGGTTCTAGGCTTGCCATTCATTATAAACATAGATAAATAGATATAATAAAATACAGTGACATTGGTTTTATCCTTTATGTTAACAAAATATATTAAATTATATCCATGAACTTCCAGAAAAATGTACTGCACCTCCAATTATTTAATTTCCTTGAGGTTGATTAATAATGAAATTAAGTCTTAATAACATCAAGAAACTTGTCTGTTTTTTTTAAAATTTGCATTTAATTCAGTTTAGAGTCTGCTTGCTGGCAAAGCAGTCATTATATATTACAATAAAATATTTTACTTTTCTGCCAGGTGTATGATAGTTTTGTTATCAGGTGTAGGAAGAACCTGGAAAAACCCTGGGAAGAACCACCAGCCCATGGGAAGCTACATAATACACACAAAATCTGACTTGTAACTCATTGCAATCTAATTGCCAAGTTCATGCACACAAATCCATCATAACCCAGTGTGATCTAATTCCCCAGCTGATGTACACAAATCCGGAATAACTCATTGAGATCTAATTTTCTAGCTCATGCACAGAAATCTGACTCCTAACTCAGTGTTATCTCATTTCCCAGTTCATGTACACAAATCCATGGTAGCTCAGTTTGATCTAATTCCCCATCACATGCACACAAATCGACACATAACCTGATGTGATCCAATTCCCCAGCTCATGCACACAAATCTGCCATAACTCTGCACAGTCTAATACACCAGCTCATGCACACAAATCTGACTTTTAACTCAGTGTATGATACTGGTCCCACTTTGTAATTACAACTGGTGTTGGAAGGGTCACTGAATAAGTCACAGAAAACAACATTTGACAAGATCAAATTTAGGTTGCTAACATTGTCAGCTTGTATATGTGTATAATGGCTGAATGGGTTTATTCTGGATGAGTACATCTTTTTGTACATGCCTCACTGGGTGAGAGAACTTTCAATCCTTGTGTACAGGTTAATCAAAATTATGGATTTATTGCAAGTTGATACTCCAAGGTCTGTTAAAGAACTGAAGATTTTGGTGGGGAAAATGTCCCTTCCATTTTAAAAAAGGTGAAAAGTTTCAAAGTAGGATTTAATAAAGAAATAAAGGTAGTGCTTGAATGGATGATGCATGACTAGTGCACATTCAGCTGACTTTTGGGTGTGATTTTGTATATTTTATTTTAGATGTATTTTCCTACTGGTCATAGAATAGGAAAGCTTATGAGATGGCCTGTTGTCCATTTTCATACTCTTACACATTCAGCTCATGCTGAATTTTACCCTCTGTTGCTAAAATCAGAGAAAAAAAATAGAAAAATAACTCGACAACTTTCTCATTAGTGAATGTTTGTCCTTTCTCTTCGACACCAGCAACAGCCAGAGTCATGAAAAGGAATAAAACTAAGATGGCAATGAGTATCTATTTTTAAACAGTGTATCTGGCATTGAAAACATTCAAGATTTGTTGTAGTTAGCAGAGTTCCAATGTAAAGTGTTTGACAGTTGCTGATGTAACATATTTAAAAAAATCATCCCTGTGGTGAGGAAGATTTAATTTATTTTGAGGTTGAAATAATGACAAAAGAGACTAAATTTATGCAAATACCCAGTATATCATTTTGTTAATGACTTATTAATTTGGAAAGAAAAGTAATTCAGAAAACATTAGTATTTAAGTATTTTTATTATAATGCTGGTAGATAATGAAATCTGGAAATTCTTGTTAATACTACTCCTGAACAGAAAGTCATATTGGCATTTGGGCTTCACCAGAAGATCCTTCTGTGATGTCTTGTTGGCTCTAAATGAAGAATGTTCCAGTGTAATGTTGCTATGACCATCACATCAACCATCTTAAAAATATTTTTTATTGCTGCTTTTAATGAAGAGAAAATCTTCTCAGCATGGGGTTTTCACTAGAAGACTTCATATGGTTTCTGGTTGGTCTAAGATAACAATTGTACTGATCTGATATCCAAAATGGCCACCACAATAATCAACTTAAAAATCTTACTGTTACTACAACTAGATGGTATCAACCTTGGATTTTTGCCAGAATACTTCTTATGATGTCTAGTTGGTACTAAATGAAAATGGTGCCAATCTGACATCCATTGCAGCCACTGTGGCAGCCATCTTGAAAATCTTGATACAGCTGTACCTTGTAAATGGAAAGTCATATCAGCATGGTTGTTTTCACCAAAGACTAATTTTGATGATACAGTATTTTATTGGTCCTGAAGAAAAAAAGGTTTTCATCTGACCTCAAATATAGCTGCCACAATGAACAGTTGGAAAATCTGCTCTCTAATTCTTCTGACAGGATGGTTATATTAGCATGTGGTTATCACCTAAAGAAATAGTGTCCAATTTGTCCTAAATGAAAATGGTGCCAATTTTACTGTCTCATTGGCTGTTTTGAAACTCTTATTGTTCAAGAACATTAGAAATGGTTTCAACACTCATCAGTTAAAATGAAGAAATGGTCATATCTTGAAATACTGGAAATTCTTTTCAGCCACTAGTGTGTAATCACCTCTAAGGGATTGTTTAGAAATTAATGCCAATCCTATAATCTCACATCCTAGATTACTCTGAATGTCAAGGCATGATTCTTAATGGTAACAATGGATCTTAAAGTCAAGAAAAAATGTGTTTCCTGTTGTACGGGTTTAAAATAGGGTAGGCAGGTTGGTTTATGTATTTTCATTTAATGTGATCTTTTGTGCTTTTTTTAACGATTGGAAAAAAAAGCTGGGGTTGGCAATGAGAAACAGGGATGATTGGCTGACACATTATATTTTGGTCTAATTTCTTTTGTGATCTATGATTTGTGCTAAATCAAAAATGTGCAAATTACAGTTATTTTAACATTATGTTGTACTGTTTCAAAAGGAGATTAATTTGACGTAGGATTATACAATTTTGACAATTAATGTTTGTCCTTTTCATTGTTTTCCAGGTGAAGAGCCATGAGTTGAGCCACTGCTACCATGGCAACAGCTCAGGACATCTTACAGTGGCTCATTTGGATGTCAGCATTTGCCTTGCCAGCAGTTGCCATAGCAACATTGGTGCACCCGGTGCAGCATTTGAAAGATCTGCAGTTCACCCAACCTGCCTACAATGCCACTATTGCAGAAAATGCTCTTGGAAAAACGTTCGTAACTCCTTCAACCAAAATGGGCATGTATCTTCCACTTGATGATCCACCCAAAGTCACATACCAGATCTTAGGCAGATATGAAGATTTGTTTAAGGCTGAGAGCTATATATTAGGTGATTTTTGTTTTCTCCTGGTTCGAACTAATTCAGGAAGCTATGGCAAGCTCAATCGTGAATTCCAAAGTTTGTACCAGCTGAAAATTCAGGCCACAGCAAAGGACAGTACTGGATTGGTGCACCAAACTTCTGCTGATCTCAGTATATTTGTCTCAGATTTGAATGACCTCAGTCCTATTTTTGACCACAAGAATTATGAGGCCATGGTACGTGAAGATACACCACTGCATAGCTCTATCGTGAAAGTTTCTGCCTATGATGGAGATGAGGGTATTAATGCAGAGATCTATTACAGTTTTGTACAGAAAACAAACACATTTGCCATACATCCCACAACAGGAATTGTGACATTAACAAGGCCATTGAATTTTGTTCTGCAAGGGACATACTCCTTAGAAGTTATGGCGGAAGATCGGGGACCAAAACAAGCCCAAGACAGTTCCAAAATACGAACTACAAAATTGATGATTCAAGTGGAACAAGTGAATTTTTTCAGTCCTGAAATTGGCATCAGTCATCTGCCTTCTTTGGAGGAAAGGGAAGCTGGAACAGTTGCAGCCATCGTCTCTGTTATTGATAGGGACATGGGTTTAAATGGTAAAGTTGATTCCCTTCAGATCATTGGCGGTAACAAAGAAGGACTGTTTTCTGTTGTTCCAGGCAATCAGGAAGGCAAGTCTCTAATAGTGTTAAACCGAACTCTCAGTAGAAAACATTCATATGGTAGCTTCAATCTTACTTTAACAGTCTCTGACATGGGAAGACCTCCAAGGAGTTCTAATGCAACACTTTTCATTGATGTCCTTGACTTCTATAATAATGGACCAGTCTTTACAAAGGCTACATACAATATTTCTGTAGAAGAAATTGTACCAAGTGGCACACCATTGTTACATTTGGGACCAACTTCTGGCATTTTTAACAGGATCCGGCACATGTTAAGAATTACAAATGGAGATGAGGGTGGTTTATTTGAAATTAGAAATAATGGTCTGTTGTCAACAGCTTCAAAACTTGATGCTGATGAAGATGATTTCTTTGATTTAGAAATTTCAGCTTTTGATGGACAGCTCGATGAAAAACACAAAATAGGGAGTGCAAGAGTTCAGATTTATGTCTTGGATTGTAATGACAATTCTCCAATATTTACAAACCTTGAAACTGACTCCTCAATATCTGTCATGGAAAATGTACCTATTGGATATCAGGTGTTTCATGTAACAGCATCTGATAAGGATAAAGGTGAAAATGGTCTCATAAGTTACTCTATTACTAATTCAGATTCACTACCCTTTGAAATAGATCCATTTACAGGAATAATTAGAACAAAGCAGCTATTGGATTATGAAACCTCAAGGCACCATTACTTGGTGAAAGTAAGGGCATCTGATTGGGGTGCACCTTTTGCTCAAGAGGTGGAGAGTTTTGTGACTGTAAACCTCCTGGATCAAAATGATAACATCCCAAAGTTTGAAAAGATCAATTGTACAGGGTTTTTGTCCCGTGATGCCCCAATGAACATGGAGCTTCTAGTTACCTCAGCCATTGACTTTGATACATCCAATCTTATCTCGTACAGAATTTTGTCTGGGAATG
This sequence comes from Megalonaias nervosa, assembly GCA_016617855.1. Classification (NCBI taxonomy): domain Eukaryota; kingdom Metazoa; phylum Mollusca; class Bivalvia; order Unionida; family Unionidae; genus Megalonaias; species Megalonaias nervosa. Next base: position 70,022 of record JAECUM010093361.1, read on the forward strand.
CAGATGGCTGTTTTACATTGGATCCCACTACAGCCAAACTGGTACTTAGATGTCCTCTCAAAAATGATCCTAATGATGTGAAAAGAGTGCAGATCATTGCTACAGATGGTGAACACAATTCTGATCCTGTTATGACAGAGGTCACTTTATTGAATGTTAAACATAGCACTCATCTTGCAAACAGTAATGTCAGCATTAAGTGTCAAGACACGGATGTTGCTAGACAACTCCAGGAACAGGTGACAGTGTCAAGGAAAAATAACATTGAACCTCCAGTCACCATTAGCAATAATGATGACCATCTCAAAAATCTTCATCCACCCAAATTTCTTGATAATTCACCTTCTAGTGTTGAGGTATCTGAGAAAGCTTTAGTTGATTCGCTTGTCCTGACCATGATTGCCACAGATGAGGACTCTGGATACAGTGGGCTCCTTGTGTATGTTATAAAGGAAGGGGATCCAGGTGGACGTTTCAAGATTGACACTAGGACTGGCCAGATTGTTGTGGCTGCAGAACTGGACAGAGAACTGACTGCCACCTATGAGTTGGTTGTTGAGGTGTCAGATCTTGGATCACCAGCCCTTTCAGCCAATGCTACATTGTCGGTAATGATTCGGGATGAAAATGATAATGCCCCAGTCTTTGAGAGAAATAAGTATGAGGCAAGTATTTCAGAGAACATTGTTGTAAATGCTACTGTCACCCAAGTTCATGCTTCTGATATGGATATTGGAAAGAATGCTGAAATAGTGTACAGCATTGTATCGGATACAAATTTTTACATATATCCACAAAGTGGAATTATTATAGTGAACAAAGTCTTAGATAGGGAGCTTCGACAGGTCTATAATGTTCTGGTTCGAGCTTCAGATAAAGGGGAGATAAGTCTATCATCAACAGCAACAGTTGCTATTACATTAACAGATGTCAATGATAATGTTCCAAAATTTGTGACAGAAATTTACAGTGTTCGAATTCGTGAAGATTTACCAATTGGCACTGTGGTAAATACAGTAACAGCAGAAGATCTTGATCTTGGTAGTAATGGAGAGGTTTCATACAGGCTTGTGTATGGGGATGACTACTTCGAAATTGATGAGGAAACTGGAACTATTCGTATTGCACAAAGATTGGATTATGAAACTCGTCAGGTTCATAATATAAGTGTGCGAGCACAGGATGGTGGAAACCCTCCTTTGACATTAACCTGTTTCATAAATGTGGAGATTGTGGATGTAAATGAAAATTTGTACCCACCAGAGTTTGACAGTTTCTTTGCTCAGGGCTATGTAAATGAGAATGAACCAGTTGGCACAACGGTGATGTTTATTCATGCTCGTGATCCAGATGGCTCAGAAGAGGATGGTCAGATCACGTACTCATTACGTGATGGCTCAGGCCTGGGCAGATTCACCATTGATCAAAATGGTAAGGCACTACAGTACTACACACACAATAAAGTTAAATTTGTTTACCTCATGGCATGTAAAGTCTGTTTCATAAAATGAAATGCATCTTAGCAGACTTCTTTGGAAATGGTATCTTTATGGACCTCTTTCCTTGGTGTTAATTAACAGTGGATATTCTTTTTTCTATTAATACTGGATATATATCATCTTGTGGTCAGATAACCCCAAAAGTGTATATATTCTAACAGGTGGCAAAGCCATGAGTGAAAATGTCATGTTTTTATACCAAAAGATGAAATATTTTCAGGATTTAAATGTGATAGAAAAAGAAATTTTCTTCTTAATATCTACCAGTCTTGTTACTGAATCAAAGCTTAGAAGACCACCGCCTTTCCTTAACATCACCTCAGCTTGAATCAAATTTATTGGCTGGTCACAAAGATAGTGATTCTGAGTTGAGCTGTTGAAACAAATTAATTTTTCAAATTTTATGAAATATTTTACTGTTCTGGTTACAAACAAGTCTGAATGAATGCTATAAGACATCAGGTTTTTCATGCTCACTGCACTTAAAGGCAAAGCCTATTTTGTTGTGATGTCTGCTACCAATGATAACTTGAGCTGTTCACCATCTACAGGGGGGCCCTGAGTGGTCTAAAGTGCTCACTGTTATGGATCACTGCCATCTCACCTCTGTTTGCGTGGGTTCGAGTCTTAGGCTCTGCTAACTTGATATGTGAGAAAGCTTGCCAGTAGCTTCTCTTGGGTCGGTGGTTCTTTCCGGGGTTTTCCAGGATTCTTCCTCCACCATTTATACTGGCTGCCATGTATAGCCTATCTTGTGCTGAAAAATGGCGTTAAACCCTACAACAACAACAACACCACCATCTACAGTTACCAAACTTTGTCATTCAAAATGCTCAGACATCACTAACTGAAAAAACCCACAAAGAAAACTGTTTTCATGCAATACCTTGAGTTATTCACTGTTGACAAGTACAAAGTTTTGTGGATAGCTAGCACTTTGTGCAAGGAAGAAACATCAGTTTCAAGGTCAAAAGGTCAAATATCAAGGTTACTATGGCTTAAAGAAGAAAAATGGTTTCTGCACAATAGCTTGAGTTCTAAAATATCTATCGTTTCCATACTTTATGGATGACTGGCACTTGGGTAGGGAAGACTATACATTTAGGGTCAAAAGCCAAGTCTAAGGTTACATTAATTGATCGAGACCACTCTGGTGGCCTAGTGGTTAGAGCATCCGCCTCGGATGCTGGAGGTCATGGGTTATATCCCCGGCCGAGTCATACCAAAGAGTTACAAAATGGTACTAACAGCTGCCTCGCTTGGCGCTCAGCATTAAGAGGTTAGTGTTAGGACTGGTTGGCCTGGTGTCAGGATAATGTGACTGGGTGGGACATCATGGTACATGTCTGCGGCATGATGCCCCAGTGCTAGACATCACTATAAACTGCCACACTGCAGACATCGTAGTGATATGACTGAAAAATTGTTAAAGCTACGTTAAAAATCAAAATCACAACAACACAGACACACACACACTTTAATTGAACAAAAAGAAATGTTTTCTGCTCCAAAATATCACTTATCTATGTAGAGGACTATTAAACATGGATTGTGCCACACAAAGTACTCTTGTTAACTTTGTTGGCAGATTAGTACAGTCTACATGACTTTGTAGCTAAGCAAATAGTGGTGTGTCAGATATCTTGCAGAAAAAATTAATTTCATTGGGTGAAAGGTAAAAAATACTTTCAATTTATTGCTGTTATTCACAATATGTCCACTTTTTTGCTACAGGAATTATTCCTGTAGGGACATAAATTTAAGTTTTGCATTACCTGATTAGAAAACATTTTCACATGGTAACAAATTTGGATACAGTTTCATCATGTGAAAATAAAGGAGTGAAGGAATCTGAACAATATTTCGATAGTTATTTTCTGTATTTCATTCTTAAGTATATCAGAATAATGGTATTGTCACCTATTTAAGAAAGTCAGAACTTCCACTACTCAGATCATTGTATAGCCCTTCTGTGGTCTCAGTGCTCTTGGTTCAGTGATCTTCTAGACCTGTTGATCATTCAACCAGGTCTTTTCTTCTCAGGAGGGATCTTCTGTCGCAATACCGGGGATCCCTCCTCCACAACAGCCGACAAATTCTCCACCTTCATGCTTGACTCATTTCAAGTGATCTCTCTACCAGAAATTTTTTTTGGGCTGAGTTGCCAGTTGCATCATTCAGGCCAGGAGAGCTTCTACATCCAAGGTCTGTGATGCCCGGTGAAGACTCTTCTGTGATTGGTGCAGTAGGAAACATGTTGATCCTAGCTGCCTCTCTATAACTTCTGTTGCTGATTTCCTTTTGTTTCTCTTTGAGAACAAAAAATGCTCTGTATCCACTATCAAAAGCTATGGAGCTGCCATTTCAGACATGCTTAAATTCTCTCAAAGCATGGTAATTGGATTGGATTCTCAACTTGTTGATCTTATTACGTATTTTGAGCTGCAGAGCCTGTCTCATGCTCTCTTGTGCCTAGGTGGAATCTTTCTTCGTTTTTTTTATGGTCTTTAACCAAAAACCCCTATGAACCATTGAGTGAGGCTTCTTTTCAGGATCTCAGTCTAAAGACTTTGTTTCTCAACTTGCCCTTGCCTCAGTGCAACGAGGAAGTGAGATTCATGCTTTATCTATTGACACTGACTGATTTGATTTTCCTCCTTTGTCACCTGGGATTTTTAACCAAAAATTGATCACCTTCATAGCTCCACTACCAATAGAAATTCCTATTCTCAGTTGAATCTGTGCTTGGGATGATACAGATAGACTTTTATGCCCATGAGTTCACTCTGTTTCTATCTTAAGGCATCCAAATGAAAAAGAATGGGTAGGAAATATCTTTTCCTCCCTCTCAAGGGTTGGGTAGACATTTCAGCTGCCACTGTTTAATGATGGCTTGTCACCACAATAAAAAGAGCATACCAGTCTCTTACTGATTGAAACCTTTCCTTTATGAACTTAGAATCCATGAAGTTCGTGTCGTTGCTACCTCTTGGACCTACCTTAATCACTGTTACTTGGAGGACATCAAGAAGGCAGCATTTTGGCATTCCCATACCACCTTTTTCTCCTTTTACCTCAGCTTATTATCACAATGAAGGGCATGCATTTTTTCTCTGGGTCCCATCATTACGGCACAACAGGTGACCCCGTGAAATACCACTATTCCATAACATGGACCTCTCCACCAATGATGAGTACTTTCCATTTTCTGTTTTTTAATCAGTTTAATGGAGCATCGGCCAACCCTCCTTACTGACAAATTCAGCTAAACATTAGCTATGGGTAAGCTGCTATTAAAATGTATTTTTTTGGAGGGAATACTAATTTTAATAATGCAATACTTACCCATAGCTAAGTGAAAAAGATGAACTGTCTGTGCTTGTTTTGCACATATCAAGGACAATGTGAGTTGCACGAAAATTGCATCTTACTGACAATTCTTCACTCCAAGGGAGGATGTATGCATATATATATATTTATATTCACCAATGAATGAAATCAAAAGACATTATGAACTCCTCCAGGAAATGAAATTTGTTTAGAGACAAACACCAAAGGTCTTACTCACTGATTACAAAAAAAATGAATCAACTGTATAAACAAAGGGTGTAACAGGCTGTACTAAGGCTTAATGTGTGGGTTGTAATCGCTGTAACATCAAAACAACACAAGCCTTTAACAATGACAGTCTTTCTTATTATGATATTATCAGTGTTTTACAAGTTTTGACAAGTGATAAAGAAACAATATAAACCTTTAAACTATCTAGGTCCATGACTGTTTCCTTTGAAACAAGAATGGTGGATCTCAATGGGTATTCACACTTCAGCACTACAATGGCAGCAGGTGTCATGTACTTTTGTCTGGTTTACAGTCTATAATAAACGACACTACCTGCATGACCTGTAAAATTTAAAAAACTGATAGTCAATATATTTTATAGAACAGTCAAAATGTTTTAGGCAGTTATAGTTACAATGGATTAAATTAAAAGTTAGTGGTGTTTGTTTTTGCGATATGATTGTTGATGGCAGTGTTATTTAGAACAAACTGCACTTTGCCTGCAGACCCTCTTAAGTGGTCATGTTTACAAAGGATTATATAAATGTCAGATGTGTTTGTATGTTTTTTGATGCAGCCATTAAGAGCAGTTTAAAAAAACATTTTGGCTAAACATTATGGTCACTGGTCATGCTTTGCAGGTGGTTGCTCACAAAAGTTCATTTATTTAATGAAATTGATCAATGCATTATGATTATGGTTTTAAATGTCAGGTGGTTGCTCTTAACAGAATTAGTTCAAGAGAGGTTTTGTTGTATGTCATTATTTGTACTAGTATTTCATTATCTGAAATCTCTTTGTGAGGTATTACCGTAGAACAATCAGCATAAATTATTACTCATTTTTCTGTCATCAATAATTAAGTTTTTTTAGATGAGTCCCAAAAAATCGTGGTTCTGATTACATTGGAAAATTTTATAGAGTAGATAGGTCGGTACACTCCTTTTTTGGTGGTCCAGATAGATTTGAATGAAGCATAAACTAGATAAATAAGTGTCATTCCCATCCTTAATTTAACTTCAATTGTAGCACTGCATCCCTTTGTTAATTATTAAATTTCTCCCCCCACCCCACCCCCCAGAAATTGTGAGGCCAGCAGGAAAAAAATAGTGTTGGTTGGGCAACCAAAACCACACACTTTTTTATTTGGCTTTATGTGTTATAAAATAAGTTTTATTTATTTTACTCTTTGTACAAAACAATAGTGTGATCTGCTATTAGAGGACTAAATAACAATTGAAGCAAAATTTTAGGGCAGATTATTTCGAATCTTCTTGGAACCTCTAGCAGAATCATCAAAAAAAGTATTGTTCCATGTCAGATTCTTAATATCTCCCGTTAGAGAATTTTGTTAGGGCATTGGCTTTATCAGGTGAAATCCTAGATTGAATTCCTCTATATGGAGAGTCCTTAACTCTAAGAAATAAGTACAAATCTTCCTGGGACTCTCAACTCTTTTTACTAGGGTGCTAAATAATTAATATTGGGGCTCTTGACGGGTTCTTTATGACCTAACTTGATAGAAATCTCAACAAGGTCATGTAAAAAATAAAAGGAAGTGAAGATGTGAATGCAAAAGACCTGATATGGCTGTAAAATTTACAGTACAATAATTAAGATTTTGAGGTTTGAATGGTCAGTTAGAGACTGAGATGGTCATTTTTTATTATTGTATTGATGAAGTTCTTTTCTCTGCATTAGGTACCATCTTCAGGTCATAAATTGCTGGTCAAAGGTCTCTGGCCATATTCCAAAGTTTGTGGACAAAATTAAGGGACGAGTGTTTTGATTGAAACTAAATTATTTAAAACCTTGTTTACTGAAGATAGTTCCCGAATGATGTCACCAACAGCCATATTTATGGTATGCTGGCAGATTTACTATTGAGTATATGATGTTTGGAAGTTCAAGTAAATTCATTGAATCTCAAGATGCTCTTACAAAACATATGTACATAAACAGAATGCAAATCAGGGTTTCTGTTAATATCTATATTTATAATATATAAGTTGATTTTTCATCAGTGGGCTTTTTTCAAAATGGTCAGTTTTGGTGGTTGCATATAGGAGAAACTGCAGCATTGCCTATCATCCAGGTAAAATGGGCAGAATATTGTCTGCTAGTGACCTTATCGGAAAGGATCTATACTGCCTAGGAACTTCACAAACCCACGCAGTTCTGCTTTGCAGAACAGAGCAAAGAAAGCTGTTTGCTAACATGGCAAAGAAAGGTGTCTGCTGAACATGGCAAATGAATGAAAGTGTCTGCTGAACATGGCAAACGAAGGAGTCAGCCTAACATGGCAGATAAAGGTGTTCACTGTAGAGATGTCAAACTTTTAGGAAATTTCTACCGGGTTCTCATCAGTCCTAATGATCAGTTACCCCGGTACCTGATCAAAGGGAAATTGTAGTAAATGTAAATCTGCACTGCTTTGTTACAGGTTCACACATGCAATCCTCAAAGAGGTATAAATATAATTTATTACTATTATAAGTGGCAAAAAAAGCATAATCTTAACATAAAAAGAGCAATCTATATATTACATTCCATGTCGACAGAAAACTACTTGCCTGATCCTGCAGTTAAAATTTGTGCTAATTCCATGTGGATTAGTAGTTAATACAAGCATATATACACAAAAGTAATGGATAAATTATTTATGCATAACACTCACTTTAACTAGCCTACATGTCTACAGCCCGTTTTGTTTTTTTTTAATGATATCTGGCGCCATATATTTCTAATTTAGAAAGGCCCACTACGTATATAGTATCAAAATAGAATGAATCTATGACAACTGGTTTCACACTGAAGAATCCTGTCTGTTTTCTTGGAACTATTTCATGTAAAATTAATGCAAAAATGACCATATTTACACATGTGGACAATTTTGATTAGATTTTTTTGTCAGTGTTATTAAATAACAAAGATTTCCCTTATATTTAAATATTTCAGTGAAAACTTTCATTCAGTATAGTTGTCCATTTCGTTCATATATTTGTAACATGGTATAAGAAGTGCATGTTATGGTAACCAAGTTTTTGTGTTGCTTTTGCTGTGACAGATATATCTGTCATGGGTTTCCCCGCTAATGAAAAAGAGTCCAGTAAACAAACATGTGAACAGCAGCCCTGACTTGAACAGCTAATATCAACATTGATTCTTAAATAGATTACGTGAGAAAGGAGAGAAGTGTCCTCCCTTGTATTATTATATGGTACATGTATGACAAGTAAATTGTAAACAACCATATGAGCCCCTGTGATCATGAATAAATGTGCACACAACACAAGCCTCAAACTGTAATGCTATTCTGTGTCTCAATTTGAACTTCGAATACTTTTTTTTTAAACGGGTACCCGGTTGTTCATTTATTTACCAGGGTTATTATTAACGGGTGGGTACCCAAGTATCTGGATACCCGTTGGCATCTTTAGTTCAGTTTCCAACTCTATCAAGAAATTCACATAAAGGCTTACACATATGATACTGTTTGGTTGGAATTTCAAGCTATATACGCTGTGATATCCACTTTTTGTGAGAGGGGTGTCATGCTGTCTTCTGCCTCTGGGGTCCCTGAAAGAAGTTCAAGGGTCAGGACAAAATTTTAATTACATTGACATTTTCTTATATTTTCTGAAAATTACTCGATATATTTAGTCATAGCAGCAAGATGCATCATACATATGTATGGGACAAATTCTGTCTGGGTCAGTGTGTGAAGTTTGTGTGATGAGTACTTGGAAGGAGTGTTTGGAATATGTAGTCAAGTAGAGTTGTATATTGCCAAGCCATTTCAGTTGCAGTAGATGGTAATTTTGTAGTTTGAGAATGGCAATATATTTGATTTAAATGTAGTTTGTAGTTTGCTGTTCAAATAATAAAAAAACCAAACACAAACACTGATAAATCTGCAGCTAGTTTTGCATTTACTGTACGTTTCTTCAGGCACAAAATGTTTTGAAAGAAACTGATGATGTCTTTATATTTTAAAATAACAATTACGTCATTGATATATGTCATTAATGATATGCATCATCATGACAATTTTATAACAGGATAAAAAAGATACACAAGTCACTAATGATAACTGAATCAGTGAGATAATTATGTAGAGACAAACAGTCATACTTACAATTATATATTTATAAAAGATGTACAACATATAAATTTTTTTGTTAAAATTTTGTACAATATTATACAGTGCCTTGGTATTAAGGCCATTGGGATACAAAATGTCTAACCTATGAATCCATTAACTTTCTTTAATCTATCTATTCATCTCTCCATGCACAATATCGATTGTCATGAAAGAAAAATCATGTAAAGAGTGATTATTTGTATTAAAAAAATGTATTGAAACATTAGAGGAGAACTGAGGATCCATACAAATTTTTATATGAAAGTGATGATTTTTCATTCTCTCAGAAACTTGTTGAAGTGTTTGTCCAATATATTGCATGTTACATTTTTTACAGGTTATCAAATAAATCACATCAGTTGATACACAGTGTTGTAACTTTGAGAAAACACTTCTTTTGTATTGGAGTTATTAAATTAAGTACTTTCTCTAATATTTGTACATTGAGGGCACCATTGTCTGTAACATTTAGATAATGAAAAACATCTTTTTATATTTTCTGTTGGTTTGGTCCTACTAAAGAAAATCTTGCAAATTCTTAGGTCTTCTATAAGCAAGAATTGGTTTGCTTTTGTTAAGTGTTTTTGCACTGTTTTTATTGCTAAATTGAGGAGACTCCAATATTTTTTAATTAATAAGGCCTATATTATGCAATGAAAGATTATATGGTATTGTGAAAGGAATTGTTTTTCTCTATCATACATTTTACAGTGTTTAAGGCCTTATATTGGATAAGATTACAGGCTTTGTTCAACACAGAATCAATTTTATGTATAGGTTACTTTCTATTTGGGAAATGCTTTAATTAATTCAGAAAATTTTGTAATTGACAAAATTCTGAAATAATGCATTGGTATCTTTTGGCCTGGTTGTATATACACATACACACATGTAATGATAAAACCTGCATTGTGAATAATGCATCAGTATATGAGCATGGAGTTTGTGACTTGACATACATTTTAGCAAGACAGACGCTTCTGAAATCTAGCTTGTATATGTTGTTTTCTTCAACATATTTTCTTGCAGTTTAATCTTGTGGAAATGTGTGTGTTACAACAGGGTCACTGTCACCATTTCATGTTTACTTGCATATATTCAGCTACATGTATCATTTCCAATCCAGTGTCACATGTAACCTTTGAACTTGATGTTTCTTGTGTGTATCTTGGGATGAGCAACATCTTTTCATTGTATTCCTGACTTATTCCATCTGAAACAGTTGCATTTTGTTTTGGTTACCCATTTAAATAGGTCTGCGTTTTTGGATGAAAGCTGCAATATCTGGTAGCCATCTGCTTAATTAAATATGTTTGAACGTGACCAGGCTGTTACTGTTGGTAAGAAGAAAGTTGATAGCAGAATTTGTTTTTCTTCATTAACAAGAAGTATGAATATGATACAATCCAGGTTTTGGTGAGTGCTGTTACTTTAAAAGCTTGGCCGGTACACTGCCATGTGCATGAAATTCACTTCTGCACTGAAACCAGCTGAAATCGGGGGTTTGCAAGTTGAAAATAGATAAAACCTGAGGGTTCTTTGCTTCATAAATAAACCATCACATGACATGAAAGCATAGTTTTCTTATTATTATTATCCCATGTAAGTGCCATTTGCCATGTATAAAGATGTTTTGCTGTTACCTGAGCAGTTCGGTGATTTGTAATCCTCATGCCCATAGTCTGCATAGTGTTCTGTGTTCCTAGGTTATTCCATTAGTTACATGCTTATTTACTGGAACGTATGGAAAGTTATGACTGGCTTGATGCCCATATATCCTGAAACCAGGGGAAGACAATGTTGTCATAACATTAATTACACCCAGGTAAACTAACATTTAATGAAGTTCTGCCTCATAAAACCTTCATGGATAGCATGTAAATTTCTCAGCAGTTGTTGGATATGCAAGAAAGTTTTTTTTTCTAACGGTGCTTGATTGGAGCAGTTGATCTCTTAAGAATAAGCCTGCTCAATAACGAATCAGCATTTTCAATTAAAATCTTGACTTTCTTGGGGTGTGGGTAATTTCCACTGACAATCACACAGTAATTCGTTTCTTCACACAGTATAATAAAATCATATATACATGTATTTGGATCATAAATTAGTTGCATTTTAAATTTTGAAGCTGGAATTGTCAACTAATTTGTTTTGCCCAGTTCTGTATTACTGGTTTTCATGAGACTTACTTTCACCCTACATGATTTAATTATGAGCTTTGAAGGGTTCTCATACCCTACTAATTTTTAAGAGAAATAATGATTCTATATCTTGATATTCATTGATCTTGACCAATCATATTCCCTGAATTTTGTTTATGAGGTAATAATGAAAATTATTGCTCTGAATGTGAATTAAGATGGCAGAGTAAATTGTAGAGCAATGCAGATGTATTGATCTGGTGTTCAATTTTCAAAACTCAAATTTCAGATTGAAGCATGTAAACAGGAGGCAATGGTCTGGGTGTGAAAAATGTATTAGGATCATGATTGTATAGTTCCAGTTCTAGTTACCACATCTACTCACTTTTAAGTTGAGTTCAACTACAAACTGCATAGACCCAGCTCTGCTAGCACATTATGTGCCAGCAGATCTACATCTTTGTTAGAAGTAATCCATAAAACAATATAGACACTCATGTGTTGGTGCTAATGTAATGGCAGATAGAGTCAGTGTTGTTTGAAGTTGGATTTAACTTATGCTTAAGTATAGGTGGTGCACTGTATATTAAAAAGTAGTAAAAGTAAAGTTAGAAAACATTTTCCTTTCTCACACAGGCAACTTAATTATGTATATACTTGCTTAAAATTCATGTCGAACTGTAAAGTGTTTACCCTAACCTACCATCACATAATGTGCTGGAACATCAGGTCTGTATTGTTTGTTTTGCTAATTACTCATAACAAACTGCATAAACCCAGATCTGCCATTACATTATGTGATGGCAGATATCGGTCTGTGCAATTTATAGGGAACTGTATGTATGCATGTGTAGGGTTTAACAGCAAATCAGCACAATCATGGCTGTATAGTGCAGAGTAAAAGTCATGCAGTCAAAAGGGTAAAAGGTAGAAGTTTCTAAAATCTTCGGAAGGATGAACCCTTCCACATATAAGCAAACATACAAAACAAAAGATGGAATAGTTTTAAAAATCCTAAAAAAGTGTAAAAACAAAAAAGATAGAAGATAAAGAAATTGCTCAAGTCGTTAAAATTGGTGGAAACTGTTTTATACGAACCACATAATTTTTTCTCTTGTGACACGTCATCAAAATGGTTTTTAATTGAGTTGAGATAAAAGCCTTGTTTTACGAGTTGAAAGTCTATACACTGAACAATAATATTGTCTGTTTGTTTTCAATATTCAGTGATATATGGTGGTACACAGGCTGATTAAGGTTCAGCCTTCCTGGAGGTAGTCATTGGCCAGGTATGTGTGTTTCATTTGCAAGTAACAATACAACCTCATCTCTGCCTTGTTCTCAATTAAGGATGTGGCCTTCCAATAAATCAATTAAGGATGTGGCTTTCCAATAAATGAATAATGGGTTTGAAAGTGTCACTTATTTGCAAGCTCAGTTACCTATTTTACTGCTTTCATGCAGGTAGATTTTGATACAAGGTTGCATGCATTTGCTTGCCCCTGGACACTGGTATTGACTGCTTACATCAAATTTGATTGTTTTAAATAGGGGATGCCCATGGACCTAGATGTACCACTCTGTGGGAAAGGCCAGAGGACCTAGGGCCCTAATTGATCATGGTCATCACTGGAAACATTGGCTCCAGTTAGAAAGCACTAGTTTTAGTGTGGTTAAGGTGGTAAAAATTTCCACCTTCAGGGCTGTCAGGTGCCAGAATTTGGCAACCTGAGTGTGATAATCTCTCTGATATTAAATGCAAACATGTCCCAAACTGATAAAAGTAGAACAAATCATATCTATTTGGCCAACTTTTAACATGCATGACTAGAAATAGGGAACCAGTCTACTTTATGTAATCTTTGATGGTTCTCTTTTCACACCAGTTTTATCCGCACATAAATATGAAACCAGTCAAATGAGATTATGCATAAATTGAAGCAATCATCATGGTGTTTGCTTTCTTTTATATTGTAAGAACAAGAAACCCTTGTAAAGAATTGAATACAGAAAACCTGATATGTGCATGAACCATATATCCAAATCAATCGTGACATTATTTTCTGGCAGATCAATGTCTTTAATGTGTTCTGCGATAAATTACAGGAGATTGTTTTTCTTGTAAGCCAGATTGGATTATGATAGTGTTTACTTTGAAACAGCCCTAGTCTCACTGTATCTTGAAGAAAAATCCTGCATTGCTGGTTTCCTGAATGCCCTTATTTTTTTGTCTTCTGATTTTTAAAAGAAATGTTATGACCCATCTAGATTTCATTTCATTGGTCGGTATAGGGATGATTCTGCTACATGTGGAAGTACATAGGACCACCCATCAGTCAGAGTTTCTGCTGGTCAAAAGTTTGTAAATCTTGCTGGCTGGAATTTGGAGTTGACAGCTCCTCCATTTTCAAAGCAGCGGATATAAATATATTCCTTTTGTAATTAAAAACAATTTTTTTTAATTAGCGTTTTGGATAATTCACAGTTCATGTACAGGACATGCCAGTATTGATAAATACACACATTATGCTATATGAACACACACACACACACACACACACACACACACACACACACACACACACACACACACACACACACACACACACACACACACACACACACACACGGCAATGAAGTAACGGTAGACTATTATACAGCCTCTGGTATTGGTGTTGGCATTGATGTCTGTACAGTTGAAGAAGGAACAATATATACACTTGCACTGAATGTCATTCTTTTTTCCATGTCCTAGGCAACAGCTTGGATTGGGTTTTATAACACCCATATACATGTTTGTGTGTGTGTGTGTGTGTGTGTATTTTTTTTTTATCCACAAAAAGTATTTATACCAGAGAAAACCGCAACTATACCATTATAAAAAAGCAGCTTATGTACAAAACAAGAACAAAATTATGTTACCAGTTTTGACTTGCTCTATAAACAAACCTTTCTGATAACTTTTTCACCAGCTATAAAGGAACATCATATAAAACTGCATGAAGGACTGGAAGTTAGTAACCAAAAGCCTGGAGTGCATAAAAAGACTCAAGAAAATTAAGATAAAAGATAGTTACGTTTGATTTTAGACTGAAATAATAGATGGATCATCAGTTTCTTGGAGAAATTTCATACTGATTTTATTTGTTTGGGCAATAATCAAGAGCATATAGTTGATTATTGTTGATAATAAATATCAAGAAGAAAAAGATGAAATATTTGGCAAAAATACTGTTGTATGTTTTTTCCCAAGTAGTGTGCAGGGAGACAAAAAATAGACTGAAATCTTTAAAATAAATTCCTGATGGGAATGGTTATTTGAACATTAAAAATTCAAATCATGGTATTGATTGCTCATGAAGGGAGGCTGATTCCTATGGTCATGGATTTATTAATTTCTGCAATATATATTTCATTTTTTAAGAATTATATACTTTGAACCAGTCATTGTTGAGTGAGACTACAGCATAAACCCCAGTTGTTGTCTTTAAAATGACTCCACTTTTTGACTTGGTTATAACCGTTGAGCACCCATTTCTCCATTTTGGAATGAACACTTTTAGCATGAAACCAGAAACATGCATATATTATTTATTTAGGCCTGTTCCTGTGCAGATTGTTGCATTTTTATCAGACAGACGAATCTTTTGGATAAACATGTATTATTAATTACTTCCACTGAAGGCATAATCAGTATGCATGAGAGTAGTGCTTCTTCATTGGCCTAGTGGGAGGTCACAGGCTTGGCCATGTCATACCAAAGACCTCTAAAAATGGTACTAACAGCTGCCTCACTAGGCATTCAGCATTAAGAGGTTAGTGTTGAGACTGGTTGGCCTGGTGTCAGGATAATGTGACTGTGTGGGACATCATCCTACATGTCTGCAGCATGATGCCCCAGTGCTAGACATCACTGTTAACTGCCACACTGCAGACATAATAGTGATATGCCTGAAAATTTTTTAAAGTTATGTTAATAATCAAAATCACATACACACACACACACATGAGAGTAGTAGAAGTTTGGTAAATGAGACCTAGACTGTGGTATTGTATGGAGGTGGCAATAAAGTGACATGTCCATCGGTCATGTGCCATTCTGTTCATTCATCTGTTTGTTTAAAACTTGACTGTGTTGTGCTTTTGAAGAATTTGGTGACATTAAAAAGACGAACATATAGATTGAATTCCTTTTCAACATAATCTGACAAAATTCGACTAGTTCAGGCATAATCTGACAAAATTCGACACATCTGCCTTTCACATGAAGTAGCAGCAGGAGAATATATCCTAATTTTTTAGCTCATGGCAATGAAGTAAAGTTAAACTATTATACAACCTCTGGTGTTGGTGTTGGTATTAGTGTCTGTACAGTTGAAGAAGGAACAATATATTCACCCTCACTGAATGTCACTCGTTCTTTTTTCCTATGTCCTTGGCGACAGCTTGGAGTGGATTTTATAGTACCCATCCCCAGGGGAGAGGGCAGAGGGGGCAAACTTTGTGCATACATGTATGTTGTACATTCTTGGTTAAGTTTTTGTAAAAACTACCTTAGATCATTTTGCAGTGTTTAAACAGTGTTATAACTGGAATCATGAAAAATTCTGAGGGGATGTATCTTGGTTACTACTACATCCACATCACAAAATTAGATTATTGCAGCCTATACATGTATTTCATGCTTCACTGAATTTGTTTGCATTTTGTATTGTATTTCTTGAGCTCTTTTCTTGATAGCATCATCATCTGAGTGTATGATCCCATAGATTAATCTGTGTTACTTTAGAGCTGGGTATCACCCAGAATGTTGTAGTGCAGTATACCCCAACATACCACAGTATATTGCAGTTAAATTAGGGACCAACCAATTTGATGATCTGGAGCAGGGTCCTGGCACTTAAAAAAACCCCCCAAAAAACCCAAATTCTGTCTGTCAATAGCTGGAAAAATAGCTTGCTCTTATTTATAGCAAAATAATATATATCCATTTTATTTTCTGAAAAAATGAATTATCTTGAGATGAAAGAAAACAAGATATTTCAGCTCAAAAGAAAATTGCACCCACCTTCCCAACAGCAATAAAAGTTAGTAGGTATTAATTTTTGTACAAGTATTCAAAAAACTGTAACAAAAGTGAGATGACTGTGCTTACACTACAGCTGACACCCAGTGGAATAAATTGTCCTGACATTAAAGAACTGTTTGATAAAATAGGAAGCTTGACACTGAAGCCTGTTGTGTACTGCCTACACTATTGGCATAATTGGCATGGAAACTTTGAACTGGGTGCCAATGCTTGGGCAAGATATTTATCAGGGATGGCAAGTAAACATGAGACAAAATGACTCAACAAATGAGTAAATATTTAGTGAAATTGAGAAATTGCATAAAATTCTATATAAAAAACCCCAACTACTTTCCTGAAAGTCTTGGGGTGATTTGCAGCCTTTAAAAGGAATACATATGGTTGACACATTAACAGTGAAATAACTATAAAAAATGACATTTTATTCTTAAAATCTGATGTTTTTCCAAAAGTTAGATTTGGCCAGAATATTCACAACATCCCATTTGGCCACCACGATGGCTTATATGACACTTCTTGAACATGTGATTAAATGATCATATATAAAATTATATTTGTAGTATTCTAAATTTATTTGATACAAATGCTTTGTAGAAAGTAATAAGAGTACATACTCTTATTGATTCAAATTTTGTTTTATTAACAGAATTGTGGGGGAGTGCTAAGCTTGGCAGTGAAAAACATGACGATTGGTTGACTGGAAGCACACATTTTTTAAAGGCCTGAATAGATCAGATGCAATTTTTCATTTGTCCTGTGATTATGCATTTAATGAGCCCAAAATTTTGTTGTCAGAACATCTGGTGTTCTCACTTGTATTCAACTTGAATAAGAATAAAAAGGAAATGCTTGAATTTAGTAAGTCTTTGAATTACGGTAGGAATTTGAATGGTCATGCCATATGATTGTATTAACTCAATTAGAAATTAAGTGTAACATTTATTATGGTGATACGCTTTTAATTGAATAGGCTAACACCTGGTAAAAAGGTGGATTTGAACTATATGGTATGATATATTAGTTAAAATCCACCTTAATAGTGGCAGACACTCAGAAAACAAATCTCACTGCCATTGTTTAAGGCTAATACAACACATCATAGTCTAAGTGCCCAAGAGTTTAGATTTTATACTGTATTATGTTTGAGGTATGAAAGGATTGATCATTGCCAAACCAATTAAGAAAAAAAAAATTAACACAGGTGGTCAGGTATCTTCATTGCTAATTAGGAAATAAATATTGACAATATCAACTTTATCATCTATACAGTGCATGAATCTTGCATGCAACATAAAATCTTTTCTGGGTAACCCACTGTAATGGGGGACTTCAAATATTAAAGCCTCCTAAATTGATTTGACGTTCGTTAACTAGGGAATGACCTCCCACGGTGTTATTGCCCAGTGTGGACGGATAGATGGAACGTTAACAGATAGCTGAGCAAGGTTATTGAAAGAAATAACAACTACGAGCCCCCTTAACCAATAAATAAAATAAATTTAATCAATTAGTACATAACCAAAATTTCACTTTCAATTAATACAACAGATTTACTAAAATAAATGTAATCAATTAATGCATAACCAAAATTTCACTTTCAATTAATACATGACCAAAATTTCACTTTCAATCCAACGGATTCACATTGATAGAATTTAGTCGCAGTGTTCAATTTACATCATATTACGAGTAGTGAATTTAGAGTTAATTCCACGCTTGACAGCATCACCTGGCATCTGACTCCTCTCGTCTTGTTTCCATGTCTAATGCGTGCGCTTTGGTCCTCTTTCTGACCCCTGATTATTCCGACCTCTCTTAGATGCGGATTTCCACTTGACTCATCGGGTTTTCCCTTTCCTTCTCTTTCCTTTTCCTTCCTTCCTTCCTTCCTTTCGAGGGTATAAAGCTGCTTCCTTAAATACGAGAGTATTATGAGAGCTAGTTATGTTTCAACAATTATTTGCATATATATATATAAACTCTCTTTGTTCGTATTCAGATTGGCGATTCACACTGCACAAATTCTGACATGTGATCTTAACAAATAACGGTCCTTACAAAGTCCTGTATTTCGGTAGGATACATGCTATAGTTGCACAAATAACCTTAGCTTGAAGTTCATTGCCCTCGCCACATAGCAATTGATTAGGAATTACCACGTGTTCTCTACAGACACATACGGCCATATATACCAGCATACATTACTACGTCTTATTTACATCTGACTAGTCAATTCTGTCCAATAAGATAAATGTTCAATTACTTAAGGCATAATATTCACTAAATCTAGCTACAATAACCAATAACCTGCAAGATCATTTAAGCATTGTGAAATCATATATAAATATACAATTGTCATTAACTCAATGGTAACAGTATCATCCTACACAAGAAATCAATTTATGTAACCATAAAAAATATGACACATCTCCATATTAGGGTTAAGTCATAAATCTCTATGAAATACTGCATATTTGAACATTCTTTGGGTTGCATCATAAATCCCTATGAAAATAATGCACATTGAATATCTGATTACATGCAATCCGTCAATTCTATCAATAAACTAACTGTAAGATTAAGAATAAATTGCATACAACTCTCAACAACAGATTCCTATGAACTTGAACAATCGAGACATAGCATGAATCATATGCATATCAAACACATTTACATAAAACAAACAAATGAAAATAGAATATTATATTGAAACTAAAATTGCGTACCTTAATGCTGTTCTTTCTTAATCCTCACACAATCGTGTGTCAAATCGATATAGCCTGTCTTCCTTTCCAAGACAGCTATCTGACCTTTCTTCGTTAACGAAGGAAACACAATTCTATTGTTTCCACGGAGTTAGACCGTTAGTCTTCTCACAAGGCAAGAGTCGAACTGAAGAATTCTGAGCAAGTCGGTACCCTAAAGTCTAGTTTCCCAAAGTGTACGCCTTAATTCTTTACTGAACAATAGGAAGTAACTGTTCCTAAAATTCTGCTCAAATAATCACGTCTTTCATCAGATTTTAACAGCCTAACATATGCTGCAATTAGCTTTCCTTTGAAGATCAATTATTTGACATAAAGTCCTCTCCTGACTGATATGGTTGTAGCTCTATATACGCTGTGTCACTATACCATTGCGATGACTCGGTAAAATCCTCCTGAAGCTTAACGTAGACCCTTTTGAGTTTCATAGATGAAATAAGAGAAATATCAGTGAACTTTCACAAGACCTTTTGGCTTGACTAAGCTAACTTCAATGCACAATTTATTCACATTAAGTTTCAATAAGTTTTCAAAATTCGCCACATTACACCCACTCGTTAAAAACTTTATGTGTTTGTGTAGTTTTGGATTTTTAACTTAGCTTTAACAATTTGAGTTGTATTAATGATGTCTGCAGTGTGACAGTTTATAGTGATGTCTAGCACTGAGACATCATGCCGCAGACATCTGGCATCATGTCCCACCCAGTCACATTATCCTGACAGTAGGCCGACCAGTCCTAACACTAACCTCTTAATGCTGAGCACCAAGCGAAGCACCTGTTACTACCATTTTTAGAAGTCTCTGGAGAACTTTTATCATCATGATGATTATTGTTGTAGGAGACAGTCATTGCTGACCATGTTAAAGACCAATCAGACCTTAATAACAGTTTAAGTTTATGTAAATTAAATATACTTTTGCACTTAATATTTGTGTATTTAATTGTCTCAAATAATAATGTTTTAAAAAGGAAATAAAAGAAAATGCTAAATTTCATTCCATTTTCTTTCAACCCATATTATCATACATTTATTTAATAGATTGATTCATGCACAATGGTTTTAATTTGGTTAATGGGGTTTTTAGTGGTATGATGTTATATCCAGAATTGTAATGTAAGGAATGGTGTTGTGATGACATCTATACATTTAGTCAGTAATGCAAGAAATCTGCAATAAAGTAAATATACTGGTATGTATGATTAAGAAATCTATTAATTGAGGCTAAAATGTTCAGTATATTATTTTTTTTTTTGCATGACAATGGCTATGAAGGGCAGGAAGCCATTTGCACAGTTATTAAAGATACAGCTCAATCGAGAACAACCAGTAGTCCACAGAAATAACAAATTTGACAGAGGAATTTGTAAAGGTTGGGGCAGTGTCATAGCAAGAAATTCTGGTCCCCTCTTGCAAAACTAATTCAAATTCTGGGGCCTCTCAGAAGTAAATGAAAAAATGTTT
This sequence comes from Megalonaias nervosa, assembly GCA_016617855.1. NCBI lineage: Eukaryota > Metazoa > Mollusca > Bivalvia > Unionida > Unionidae > Megalonaias > Megalonaias nervosa. The sequence continues at coordinate 90,687 of JAECUM010093361.1, forward strand.
GATGGGAATTTGCACCCCCCTCTCCCCCAAGTAGCATTTGTAGGGGTTGCTTTAGCGATTTGCCAAGCCAAGGGGATGCAGTCATTCCATTGATTGAAATCCAGTTAAAACTATAGCATGGGGTTAATTTCTCCTTGAAATCACTGCACAGTACCTTTAATACAGTCAGAACAAACATTTAATATGCTATTCATGCTGAAGGAAGGAAAAAAATTTCATAAAATTATACATCTTTTGGAATTTCAGAGATCCTTTTTCTCTGCTTTACTAGCCATGATAAAACAAATTTTATTTGTGATTTTTTTGAATGACAGATTGTGATGAGAACAAATTATATTTGTAAATTTAGAATGGCAAATTATGATGATAGCATTTACCATTAGACAACAAAATTGTGACATGTTATTTAATATTACATTACAGAATTGCATTGAACATTGTGGTAATAATGTTTTTCAAATTCAGATGGAATCCAAATTTGAGACAATTTTATTTGCCTAACAGTATGGAATTTACTATGTAAGTGGATTAATTCATGAAAAATATATAATGTAATAGATTTTTATGTTTCATTAAGCTTCATTTTCCATTGAAATGTATTCATTCGGCTGGTGATGGGTATATATTTGTATTGGTAGATTTTATAGCACACAAAGTCTCAGATTTGTACTGTTGCCATAAACACTAGTCACCTCAGGTAATATTAAATGTAAGGAAATGTGAAAGGGACTGTGACAGTTATGATAATTTTATGAATTTGCTGAGCTATTACATAATGATAGGGAAGTTATCAGTAACCTTTCATTTGACCTGGTAAACATTAAGCCTAATTTTTACTCTATTTATGCAATTGCTGTGAAAATTACACAATAGCAGTCCTGGGAAAGTTTTTGAAATTCAGTGTTTTTCCCACCATAGGTCTCAACAGTTCTGCATAGATTTATATTGTATCATATTAAAAAATGGTATCTTCTGTTAGAAAATACCTGTACATATATTTATTTTGAAGGGCAGCCATTAAAAGTCTTAGCTATGTTGCAATTACTTACACATTGGAACTGTTTTATTATGTGCAGGTTGGGGACTGAGCAAAGAAAACAGCAATTTTCCATCTCCTGTTTGTGTTTCAATTAATGTGTATTGATAGAGTGATGGAGTCATAATACAGTGGTCATGGGTTTGATTCACACCCAGTCTTGCATGGGCTGGCTGCCTCATTGTGTCTTGGCTTCCGTTTCCTCACCATGGTACAGCCAATGATGTATTCAAAAGTACTGTTAAAACAGCAAAATAAAAAAACAAACAAAAAATAAAAGTGTATAGTGCATTGTATACACACACACAGATACACACACACACACGCACACGCACACATGCATTTTATTGCTATAGTTCCTAATATGTATGATGATCTGGGTGACCAGCAAATGTCCTCTCTGACTACCTGGCCCAAGGCTAGTAGAAATTTGCACAGCCCTGGTCTACAGTAAGCCAAGAATTGGTAGAGCAACTAGGTCTGACAAGCAAATATGCATTGATCATAAACTAAACATATAAAAAGTGTTAACATAATGAATGTCAACTAAGTTTTAGAAATCCACATGCTTTATTTCTTATTCAGTCATTATTTATGTATCAATTTATTTCTTGATTTACATTGTTCAGTTACCATAAATAATGCATCACAAAAGATGAATTTCCAAGTACCATCATTCATTTTCTTTCATATTTTTAAATGAAAATTTGAACCTTTGCAGCCAGATGTTTTATTTGAAGCAAGTAGCCTTACAATGTATTCTTTTCTAAAATTAACATGCAGTGATTAAATAGGAAGCAGGGTCAGCACCCTTTTTATCCTTCTTCACAGGAAGAAAGATGCACACTTACCAATTTATGTTTATAACTAAATTCTTTTTTGCATTACCTTGTATTTATATAGATTCTGTAATGCTTTAACATTGGTATCTTTATACCATGTTGTAGTTGTCTAATGTTTTTTTGGCAATTCTTTATCTTTACATTTTCCTTTCGATAAGCACTTTATGATGATGCCTGTAGCTGTAGTTACTACTATTAAGAAAAATAATAATAATGAGACTATTCATCTTCTTCTTCTTCTTCTTCTTATTATTATTATTATATATGTCCTGCCATGGTATATCATGCCATCATATGGTGTTATTTGATCAACATCTAGTATAATTCTAGCACCACATTTTTGAAGTCTGATTATACAGATTAATATTCGCTTTTGTGCATTAGTTAATTTGCATGTGACCCCCTATTCTGGTATGGTTGAATGGTATATATGAGAATTCATATGAAATATTTATCAATCAGGAAACTAAAATGCAATCAACATTTTTTTTAAAACTTATTTTCTTTTTTTTTTGGCTCATGTTATAGCGTTTTGGAGCTCGGCTCCAAAATACCTTTCACTTTCCAGCATCTCAGTCCTATTGTATTCAGATAGGAGTGAGGATGATCAGTGTAGTTTTAGAGGGTAAGTATATATTGCAATTTATTTATACATGTAATGAGTAGGGGACATTTTTTATATAATCTTCAAAGCAGAATTGAAACTATTTTGTATTTCTAAGAAATAAATTATCACTGATGTCTGCCATTAGAGACTGTCTGTGACAAAACATCGTTAGTGTTCTGCAATGGCTACATGCACATTACTTTCATGCTGAACATGATAGACAGTTTACTTACTGGTTAAACATTCCTTGTGCTGTAGTAAACAGAAGCAGATGATTTTAATTTTTTGCCACAGATAAAGCATGATTTATCTGTTTTCAAATGGAAATAATAGTTCCACAGATCACATCATTGTTTAAATATATTTAAAAACTCTTGGAATCTTTTTGTACACCCATGCAAGAACTCTATTCACAAATGAATGAAACACGATAGTCAAATGATCAACATAATGTATAGAACAGAGGGCATCCCTGCATTTTAAGTGGATATTACATTAAGCCAAACATAGCACATCAGGTGAAACAAAATGATTTAACTAATGCTGCAAGCCTTTTAAGTGAAGGACCATACAGATGAATCAAGGCCTTTGCCACCCAATCAAATGACTCGCATGCCATTGGTGGCATCTAATTCACCCCTAGAAGTGATTAGGGCAACATCATCAACATCAGCTACCACATCATAATTGAGCAACAGTTAACTTGAGGAGTTTCTGTTGTAAGTAGGATTAATTGGTTGTAAAATGTTTATTTTCCATTTCTAGTCAATTTTATTTAGTTAATTAGAACCTCATAAAACTACCAGGGGCCCTGAGTGGCCGAGTGGTCTAATGCGCTCACCGTTACGGATCACTGCCATCTCACCTCTGTCTGCGTGAGTTCGAGTCTCAGGCTCGGCTAACGTGGGCACGTGAGAAAGCCTGCCAGTAGCTTCTCGTGGGTTGGTGGTTCTTCCTGGGGTTTTCCAGGGTTCTTCCTCCACTAATTATACTGGCCGCCATGTATAGCCTATCTTGTGCTGAAAAATGGTGTTAAACCCTACAACAACAACAACAACATAAAACTACCAGTGAGCAGGTAGAGGAACTTAAAAGTATTTTAGGTGTGGTTTCATTAAATCCTGAACTGTTTCTTCTTCTTCATCTTCTTCTTCTTCTTCTAGAGAGAGAGATGTATATAGAGGAAATACTTTTTAAAATTAGAATCGTCTTGCAATTCGTGTGGACTTAAGAACTTCTATAAAGGAAACCAATTACTGTGTTCATTCATGACCCTCTTATCTCTCTGCTAAATCTGCTAGACAACCTTGTATTATACAGCCAAAAAGCATTTTGTCTATTTAGTCTGCAGGCTCATTTATTAGTCATATAGAAAGAAAAAAGAAATGAAGCCAATTATTCTTCTTTAAAGTGTTGGATGAAAGTAAAATTAGCTGTAGGTTATTTATAGCTGTCTGTCAGGTACTTAGTTTATCCCACTACTGTTACATTTACAGTAATGTTTGGTGTAAATTTACGACCTTAATACTGGTAGTCACACTTTTCTTGCTTTATTTAAGTACAGTGTGCATACAACAGTGTAGACTGGGATCTTTGGCACATTATGTGCCATCTGATTGGAATCTTTGCTTTATGTTTAATATCATAAATAGATTGATAGGATAGTTTGGTCTTGTATGATTTAGCAACACAGTAAAGTTACTTAGTGTCAATGCAATTATAATGGCATTTCCTTGCCCAGGGATACGCCACCACTACTCTAGCTAACCTTGGCTGCTTCAGTGGTAGGATTTGAATTGTACCTTTTTGGTATCAAGTCTGGCACACTAAACACTGAGCCACCTGCATCTCCCCATGACAATATAGATTTTGCTCAGCATGTACATGTATGAGATGGCTAATTTGGCTCTATATTTATAAAACATTTTGACAAGAAACTCAAGCTCAAACCCCAAAGTCATATACAATTCTTGGAGTGCACCCGTGTCATCAACATTTGGCAGTATTCTAGAAGGACACAACATTTACCAGTATACTAGAGGGACCCAGATTAAGGAAAATCAGAAAGTTTAATGACTCTAGTTTTATTCTAATTAAAGTGATAGAGTGTCAAATTGTTTTAGGACTTGAAAATTTTCTGACACAACCGTGTTAGCTCAGCTGAAACTTGAACCATGTGGACTGAGGTGAGATGCCTGTGATCTGTAAAGGCGAGCACCTTAGAACAATTAGCCACCCAAGGCCCTCACAATGTCAAATACTTTTGTTAAACTCACATTAGTCAAATTGTAGAATATCCAATCAGAGCTAAAATTATTTTTAATTCTAAATAAATTTCACAACTCCTGATATGTTTAAAACATGTTCTTAAAGGCCACCTTTGTTACTGGTTAAAAGTAGCCTTTACTGACAGTTGACTGCTTAGTGGAGGTTCATATCTTGTGTAATTTGGTTTAAAGAAGGTTGTTTCTTCAAGATCAATGATTACCTTTTAAATTTTGAACTTGAGGTGGTTTGATGTTTTGAGCTGAAAAATTTTTTCTTCTCAAAATTCACCAGCCATTGGATGGTATAGATGACTGTGTAGCCAATCAGTAAATTTGTTACAAACTGCACCTTTTTGTGCGAGATAGGAAAATGTGGTTGCCTCTAGATATGCAAAAATATGACAGCTGAATGCTCCATTAATCTTTGAAAGAACAAGTTTGATTGGCTAATCTTGGCCTTGATCTTATTACAGGGTTCAAATTGGTACTAGTCCACTAGCCAGATGCTAGTCAGTCGGACTAGTAATTTTCATAATGTTAATACATGTAGTCTGACTTATAGGAAAGTTTCAGTTGTTGCCAGTCAGTTAGTGAAGAAGAATTAGGGAAGATTTTTCAATACTAGTAAATTTTTCATCTACTAGATCTTTTGGTTACAAAGAAATTATATTAAATTCTGGGTCTACATTATAGTACCAGTGGAACGCTTGTAATTTTTCAAGCAGTTTGTATTGGCTCCAATCAAACATCTCCAAATGCTTAGTGAATTGTTTTGGGAATGCAATAGTTTACCTTTGATTGTATCCAGTGGTCATAAATGTAGCAAAGCAGAGTTTATCAGTCCTGGGTATTTTTAGTATAAGCCAATAAATGCAAATTAATATGAGGTGAACATATGAAAAGGGCGCAGTGGTGGTGTGCTGAATTTTGAGTTTTATACCACATCTTATATATAAATGCACACATTGTCTTTCATTGTGTCATGTCTGCCAACAAGAGGTTGTGGGTTCGAAACTCGTGGTGGCATCCCAAATTTTTAAAATCTTTTTTTTGTATTTTTATGTTCATACTTTCTTTATCAACTTGCTTATCTCAGTTGTTTTATATTTTTATTTTTTTACTTTTTTGTTATTCCTGTCCTAGGATGGGCAATTAACCGAGTGATGAAATGTATCTGGTATTAACTTTATTATTAAAACTCCTCCATATCCAGTTCATACAGCTGAAACTTCATTCATTAATGTAATTAGACTATTAAACTGAAGACAAACTCTAGCCCCAAACTGAGCTCACTAACTCTTAAACTGAAGACAAACTCTAGCCCCAAACTGAGCTCACTAATTACTAAACTGAAGACAAACTCTAGCCCCAAACTGAGCTCACTAACTCTTAAACTGAAGACAAACTCTAGCCCCAAACTCAGCTCACTAACTCTTAAACTGAAGACAAACTCTAGCCCCAAACTCAGCTCACTAACTCTTACACTGAAGACAAACTCTAGCCCCAAACTCAGCTCACTAACTCTTAAACTGAAGACAAACTCTAGCCCCAAACTGAGCTCACTAACTCTTAAACTGAAGACAAACTCTAGCCCCAAACTGAGCTCACTAACTCTTAAACTGAAGACAAACTCTAGCCCCAAACTGAGCTCACTAACTCTTAAACTGAAGACAAACTCTAGCCCCAAACTGAGCTCACTAATTACTAAACTGTAGACAAACTCTAGCCCCAAACTGAGCTCACTAACTCTTAAACTGAAGACAAACTCTAGCCCCAAACTCAGCTCACTAACTCTTAAACTGAAGACAAACTCTAGCCCCAAACTCAGCTCACTAACTCTTAAACTGCTGAACTGACTGACTGACTAATAAACTCTGTAGGACCTGGTTCAAAATTTTTATTTAGTTTCATGTGGACATTCAAAGACAGATTATGACTTCTGGCTGTAATTGAAATTTTCTTTTGATCAGCTTGTTTTAGGAAATGGGGTGTTACTCCCTAACTAATATGTATCCCCTATCATCTGTACACCCTGCAGGTAGTCTGACACATGGGGGCTTGACATGATGTGACCATATGATTTTTACATATTCATGTCCTCAGTGGCCATCACTTGAGCTGTCAAACTTGCTGCCTAGTAGAGACCCTTAAGTTACCACTGGCCTAAAGGCTCTTTAACTAACATGTCACATATGTGACACCTTGTCATCTAGCACTGCTTCTGTTGTATAGCAGTTATTGTGCTTGCTTTACCCACATGTGTGTGTGTGTGTTTTGGATTTTTAACATAGCTTTTACAGTTTTAGTCAGGGGCCCTGAGTGGCTGAGCGGTCTAAAGCGCTCACCATTATGGATCACTGCCATCTCACCTCAGCATGGGTTCGAGTCCAGGTTCAGCCAATGTGGGTATGTGAGAAAGCTTGCCAGTAACTTCTTGTGGGTCAGTGGTTCTTTCTGGGGTTTCCCCCGGGTTCTTCCTCCACCATTTATGCTGGCTGCCATGTATAGCCTATCTTGTGCTGAAAAATGGCGTCAAACTCCAACATCAACAACAGTAGTTTAGTTCATGTGTAGAACTTGACCTTAGGTCATTGAGACACAGACAAGACAATTTAACATGGGACAGTCCTAAAATGTATAATGTGCCATTCCTAATAAGTGTTCCTTTTACTGGTTTTACCTTTAAATAAAGAACTTGATGCATCAGAGCTTCTCATAAAATAATTTTAGCAACATATTTGGCAAAAATTTGGTGCCAAAATCTTGATTTGACACTAGAATTGTTAAGCAGATACTTTGTGAAAAAATCTCTTATAAATGAAGATAGAACTTGTTCCTTTTTCAATACTTGTAAATCTTCCAGTTATTTCTCATGTCTGTTGCCTCAATACAACTACCTTCAAAGTTTAGGTACTGTATGTTTCATTGGCTTCTTGAACCTTGCCTCCTTGTATGGAATCAAATTCCTTCAGTGAGAAATATTTTAATTGACCTTGATAAGAAATAAACTGCTGTGCAATATAAACAAGGCTTATTATAAAGTTGGCAATGCTTGCTGCAACAGCTGATGTTGTATTTACCTGAGTGTAGGCCATATCTTACTGTGAAAGGTTTTGACATGCATCTGCTGTTGCATACTAACTACACAGTGACAAATCTAGGTAGTGTACATTGTTATAGCCAGCAACATGTATACTCAAGAATCCTTAATTCAGGCCATTCTTTTTTAAACAGTTCTCTCTCTCTCTCTCTCTCTCTCTCTCTCTCTCTCTCTCAGTAATCAGCAATTATTATATCTTTGACTTGTGCATTCAGTCAGTTGTGTAACGAGTTTTTAGAATTAAAAGCTATGCAGATGACATATCATGTTTGTCAAGCTATACCTTAAAATTACAGGTAGAATAACAATGTAGAATCCAATCTGCCTGTAATAGTACATGTACATGATGGATGATTGGAATATGGTATAGGGGCAAGTTGTACTGGAGTAGATATAATATGTGAAGCAAAGTTTGAGCAGCACATGCTGAACAGCATGATGACCTGTCAGATGGATGGACAGATATCAGCCACACTAATAGTTTTTTTTTAAATTTTTTCAGAAAAAATATTTAACTGTTTAAACCTTTGGATTGGTGCAAATTCTGATTTGACCTCTGCCATAAAAATATTAGTTGCTAAGCAAACTTAAACATTGGTTTTAACCGCCGATACAGGGGGACTTAGAGCTGTCACCATTTTCATCCATGTGTCCATCAACCTGCTCCTTGTTCACGCATAACCTTGAAACTGATGTTTTTGATATTATACATCTTTAGTTTTGACAGTTACTATCACTCCTTAGGATTTATAAGAATTGGGTTTTTATAACACACAGCTATATATTCATTTTAAAAGGAAGAAACATACAGTTACCTTTCTTGATTGTTTGGACTGCACATTTTAATGTTTGGTATGACTTAGGAATATCATGGTGCTCTAAATAGTTCATTTGCCATACTTTCCTGTTGTTTCTGATTGACTGATTCATACTGAAAACAGCAGTTTTATTATTTTATTCAATTTATTAAACATAATTTTTAATGACCATGCAAGCATTTGATGCAATGTCAAAATTTCTTAATCAACGGAAACATCTAGGAATGATTGTAAGTTATTGTCAGTTATTGGTGTGTAATTTTGATACATACCAGTTTATTGGTGTACCAATCCACCAAAGTGGAATTATGCAGATTATTGCTGTCTATAAAGAGATTTTGTTGATGTATGCTTTTTTTGTGGCCTGCCTGAAAACAAAATTTGAAATTTTATAATGAAATAATATGCCAGTAAGCATGCAGTTCAGCTGCAAGTTTAGATTTTTCAACTTTTTTCCTTATGAGGCCTTAGAGTCTTTACTAATAAAACCAAAAAAGAAATGTTTCTTATTGCACTGTTTTTAAATTAGGGTAGGCAGGTTATTCTTTTTAAACATTTTATATATTTTTAATATGATTTGTGATTTTTTTTAAAACCTTGTGTCAAAAAAGTGCTAGAGTCAGCAGTGAGAAACAGGGATATTCGATTGACCGGAAACATATTTTTTTTGGCCCAATCACCAATTTCTTCAACTAGAATACTTTCATGTACTTTTTACTTGGACCACTCAATGCATGAGATACACAACAAGAAATAGTTTCATGGAGACAAAATCCCCAGTAAGTAAATGCAATTTTATTCTTAGCAAAATCTTTGAATGGATGTATTTATTGAAGTAAGTAACAATCCTTTTCTTCTAGAAAACAAAGGAATTTCCAAAAGCCAACCTAAGTTCTTGACATTACATAGAAAGAATAACTGTGATTCCCAAAGGATAACTGTGATTTCACATAGGCCAATACTGTCTATCTAGACATGGTGGGTTCACTGTTGACTATGGACATTATTGTGGAGGTCATACTTGTTGAGCAGATTGTTGGATAAATTGTTCCAGGTGATTCATTAGAATGTACCAAATAAAGTGCTATAGATAAGTAAGATCTGTACAACCTCCACCTCTCTTACCTGTCGGTCAGTGGTGAGATCGAAGACTATCTGAATGCTAACAACATCTTCCTTCCGTGTACTTGTTGTTTTGTGAAAATTGGGGAACTGTTGACTTTTCTCCATTATGTCACTGAATGAAGCATGTTGAGATGTTTTGGAAATTGAATTCAGAGGTCAAGCTAGACTTGAATTTGAGGGAGAAGTGACTTCTCCTTTTGGAGAGAATAGGGAGACGTGAGAGCTGAATAGAGAGAAGTGGAAGTAAAGCAAAACAATGATTGATATATATATAATGCATGTAGTTGTGTGTTTTCATTCTCTTATTTGAATTACGCCCTGTTTCTCAGTATGCATATCTGCATTTAACATTGGTTTGAAGCAATATTTTATTTTCAAGTAGAAAGTGAGTTGTATGTATATTATTAATGCATGTTGTATGTGTATTAAAATTATCAGTCAGTAAAAATTATTTTTTTAAAATGAAAGTTCACTATAAAATGGCAGTTGTAACAAATTTTAAACTTGTTTGAAAATGCCACTAACAATTGAGAGTAAATGCCCATCTTCATACCATACTGTTCATCTCAATTTCTTAGTTTGATTAAACATGACTGTAACTGTTCATATATAACACTGAAGCATTAAAGTCAGCATATGAATGAGTCAAACCTTCTCTCTAATTGAATTAAAACAGCTAACATGCAAGTGCATTTTTTTTTTAGAACGAGGTGCTTTCTTAATGTTAACCACTCACTTTCTAGCTTTGTTATAACATTCCATTGATAGGATTGCAAATTTATGGTTTTATTAATTGTCTACACATGTGTAGTAAAGTCAGGCATTGGTTAAATAGTATTTGCTTTGCTGCTTTTTTTCTGTATTTAAAAAAAAAAAAAGAGTGAAACATCTTTGACCTTACAAGGGCTTCTAGAGATCCACAATGTAACATTGCCCCATATGTTGGGACCTATATAATTGCATTTTTATGCTAAATCTTCAATAACATAATGTTTAGACTTTTTTTTATGTGAATGGAATATTTTTCTTAATATGTTTCCCCAATGTTTACGAAAACAGACAATCTAACAAAGTGGTACTTGCCAGACACAGCAATGTCCGCCATGATTTCTCCTTGACTGGTTCATTTACGGTTTCAGACTGATTTTATGAAGAAAATAATTCACATGTGGCTTTTAAACTCTTCAGGTCACTGAGTCTATTCTTAAACACAAAATTGCTGTTGATACACTATTGTTTAAGTTTCGAAACACATATTTGTATGTTTTTATCATCAAATGATAACTTGCGGATATATATTAACACATCTCTGCTATAGCTTACATGGGAAAGGGTTAATGGTCAATCAGCTATAAGAACACGTGTGTGAAAGTGCTAAGAGTTTGTTAGTGCAACTGAAATCAACACCAGCTATTGATGGTTTCATGCCTGCATTTCACCTTGAGCTACAACACAACACTGGAAATAACTGGCCAAGGCGATTTAGCATCTCAAAACCTAAAACCTTCAGTCACTTAATGTACATATAAAAATAACAGAGCAAAGTTGTTTTCACTTTCCTAACAGAAAAAGGCAAAGTTTTCATTTTTTAGGTGACTTCGCCAACTTTGCCTGGTAGCGTGACCCCTGGTAGCAGGGGTAAGTTAGAGATTAACAGATGTAATTAGGACAGACTAGCAGGGTTGGGAATACTGAGGGTGTAGACCTGTGTCTTCTGTTGTGTTATATTGTTACAGATTAGACCCCCAGCCTTCTATTCATTGATGGATACTCCTAAGTTTGTTTGTTATGAGCCCCTCTAATATAAGGTGGCCAGGATATTTGGTGGAGAGGTAATGTGGAAATTTCCAACAAATTCTTACCTAGTCTATTTTTTTAAATAAATTAGCTTTCTGTTATGAAAACCAAGTTTCTACACTTGGTTATGTTCTAATACCAAACTATACATGTATATCATGCTTTGTTGTTTTTGTTTGCTATCATTTTCTAAATTTCTGACTAAATCAAAGTTTGAATTAAAAAAAAAAAACAAACACCCCAGCATCCTTATTATTTAACATTATAGTATTATAGTGTTAACATTTTCTTTTTCAAAACAAGGTCTTATCGTTCAGACCACTTGTACAACTTTATCTTGTTTAATTACTGTTTAAACCAGTTATTACATTTTTGTGTCCTCTAGATAAATTAAGAATCACTTTAGCTGTCTGATCTGGTTAACAGTAATACAGTTAAATCCAATAAAAACAATAGCAATGTTTTGGGTGTCCAAAATGACCCTATTTTTCATTTGCTGACCATCAAGATATTTCAGATCATTAAAATAAAACAGAGGAAGTTAATTCCAAATTTTGTAAATATTGTGAACTGCCTGGATATTATTTCTTTCTTACATAAAAGTGTTAGACATCACACATTAAAATGCTTACTATTTTTATCTGTATTCTTAAGCACGCACTAGACAGAAACTAGAAAATCAGATATAGTAATGGTTACCTTTCTGCACTTGTGCAAATTGTGGCCAGCTTTAGAGTGCATAAAAAACCACATAAAATATATTTTGGACAAAAAATGTCCTATAACTACTATTGAACTTAAGACCAGGGGTCTGATTGATTAATGAAAAATTGAGTGACTAACAAACAAAACCCTTCATCTGCATCCATATTGTGGAAGGACTTTGTAAATGGTAATTCCTAAATAGCCCAACATAGGATGATATATTATTGTGTGATATGATAATTAGTGTATATGTAAATGAGTATTCTTGGTGGTTATCTTGTGATATGATAATTAGTGTAGTGGTAAATGAGTGCACTTGGTGGTTCCAGTATTTTTGTTGCAAAAATAAGCACTTATCATTGGGTAAAATAAGGCACAAGTATATTAGAATTTATTTCCTCCATTGTTCTGATACTTACAAAGATTTTACCTCAACTGATAATCCATTTATATGTATTGTTTTGATCTTGTTTTTGTCATCTTGTTATCTTTCCTGTTTCGAATCGGCCATCATCTACAATAAATTGAGCATAGAGGATTTTTGTCTGTGGGTTACGACAGTGGTATAACATTTAGCAAGGTGGATAATATCTGTAAGATATTAGATCTCCTAGTCATATACCAGCAGAGCTTATGTGATAGCCTGTTTTCTGTCATCATCCATGAGAACAACTTTGTTCTCACTACTGACTCAAAATTACTTGGAGTATTGACATGGAATTTCATACACACATTCATCCCAATCTCTACTTGGTCCTCAATGAAAATGGTGCTGCTCAGATATTGCATTACAACAGTCATCTCATCTTCAAAACCTTGTTATTGCTGATCCTCCTGAATGGAATGTCATATCAACACTCACTGAAAGATTTCATATGGTGGTCGCTTGGTCCTAAATGAAAATAGTTTTGCTTGACTATTCAGTTTGACTGACAATGTGGCCATCATACAAATTTTGTTATTGCTACTGCTTCTGAAAGGATGGTCATATCAGCATGGTGTTTTCACTGAAAGACTTAATGTGATGTCTGGTTGGTCCTAAATGAAAATGATGCCAATCTGATATCTAATATGGCCACCACTGTAACCATCTTGAAAATTTTATTGCTGCTCCTTCAGTTTGGGAGAGTAATATAGACTTGGAGTTTTCACTGGAGAACCTATTGTATCTATTTGGTCTTAAATAAAATTATACTGATCTGATGATATCCAATATGGTCACCACAGTGGCTGTATTGAAACTCTTATTGCTATACCTTGCAGATAAAAGTCATATCATCATTGGGTTTTCACCAGAATGACTTCATATGATATCAGGTTTGGTACTAAATGAAAATGGTGCAGATTTAACATCCACTATGGGCACCATGGCAGCCAGCTTAAAAATCTTGTCATGGCTACTTTTCCTAAATGAAAAATCATATTGACATGGGGTTTTCACCAGAAAACTGATTATGATGTCTACCAGTACTAGGTTCTGAATGAAAACTGTGCTATCTGACCTCAGATATGGCTGCCACAATGAACTTTGTAAATCTTGTCACATATTCTCCAGAATGGATGGTCATATCTGTAACGGGGGACTTTGAAACATTAAAGCCTCCTTAATTGATTTGGCAATCGTTAACTAGGGAATGACCTCCCACGGTGTTATTGCCCAGTGGGGATGGATAGATGGAACGTTAACAGATAGCTGAGCAAGGCTATTGAAAGAAATAAACAACTATGAGCCCCCTTTACCAATAAATAAAATTTAATCAATTAATACATAACCAAAATTTCACTTCCAATCCAACAGATTTACTAAAATAAATTTAATTAATACATAACCAAAACTTCCTTTCAATCCAACAGATTTACATTGATAGAATTTAGTCGCAGTGTTCAATTTACATCATATTACGAGTTGTGAATTTAGAGAGTACAATTCCATGCTTGACAGCATCACATGATGTCTCTCTCCTCTTGTCTTGTTTTCCGTGTCTAATGCGTGCGCTTTGGTCCCTTTTCTGACCCCGGATTATTCTGACATACCTTAGATGTGGATTTCCCTCTGACTCATAGGGTTTTTCTTTTTCTTTTTCTTCCTTCCATCCTTCCTTCCTTTCTTCTTCCTTCCTTCTCCCTTCCTTCCTTTCTCTGGAGAGTATAAAACTGTTTCCTTAATGCTGTTTCTTTCCACACAAACCATACGTCCTAGCACTATAGCCTGTCTTCCTTTTTAAGACAGCTATCTGGCCTTTCTACGAGGGAAAACACTATTCTCAAGTTTCCCAAGGAGTTGGACCTTTTATCTTCTCACAAGGCAAGAGTCGAACTAAAGAAATTTGTCTAAAGTTGCTCCTATAAATTCTAAGTCTCCCAAAGTGTACGCCTTAATTTTTTACTGACCAATTGGAAGTAACTGTTCCTAAAATTCTCCCCAAATAATCATGTCTTTCATCAGATTTCACCAGCCTAAAATATGCTGCAATTAGCTTTCCTTTAAAGATCAATTATTTGACATAAAGTCCTCTTCCAACTGATACGGTTGGTAATTCTATGTACTCTGTGTCACTATACCATTACGATGACTCGGTCAATTCTACTGAAGCTTAAACGTAGACCCTTTTATGTTTCAGAGATGAAATAAGTGAAATATCAGTGAACTTTCTCAAGACCTTTCTGGCTTGACTATGATAACTTCAAAGCACAATTTATTCAACCTTAAGTTTCAATAAGTCTTCAAAATTCACCACATTACAATATCGATATTATGTTTTCACCAGAAGTTTTCTTACCCTGAATGTAAATGGTACAAATCTTACATTCAATATGGTTGCCACACTGGCTGATTTGAAAATCTTGTTGCTCAAATATATCAGAGATAGTATCAACACTTAGCAGTTAAAAAGGCAAATTGGTCCTATATTAAATTCCTGGAAATTCGTTTTCAAGCAGTAGAGTCCCTTTGACACGCTCTTGTTTAGTAAATTTATTGAAAGTAATCTTGATGACTCAGGTGATAACATCCTTACAACCTGAGTTGTAATAAAGTTGCATAATTGTAATAATTACTACCAAATTGTTGTATGTCATTGTGTAGACCTAAGGTATAGCTGGGAGCCCGAGTACCAAGCTGGAAATATATTCCTTAATGGACAGCTTCTGACAATTGCCTGTCCCAACACTTTGAATCAAACACAGGATCATACAGCTGGTTATCACTGTCCTTTCCAAAGTTCACCCGTCTGGTTATATGCAGGAGTCAACATTTTAAGGCTGCTTTCTTTGAATAGTTTTTTCTATGGCAAAATGGGATATCTTAGACTAAATGTTTTATTTTAATTAGACCTAGATAAAAAAAACAAAAACAAATAGCAAGTTGTACATCAGTTACACAAGTGACTATGAGATTGTAGATGATATACTTTATGTCTGATGCTATGTTAGTGGAATTTAATTAATAATTGTTTGGTAGCAGCTGGTGTGGTGTGGTGTAATCACTGTAGATGCATGTCTACCATCACATAATGTGAAGGCAAATGAAGTTCAAGCCTTTTTTTTCTTCTACTTAGGAATTCATCCTAACAGTGTAGACCCTGATCAATTGACTCATTTACATTTGGGTAGACATAAAGCTTGAGATGAAAGCTAAAAGAAAAAACATTTCCTCAAACAAATACTTAAGAAATTATCTTTTACTATGTTGGTGTCTATAGTGTAAAGAAGTGCATCATTCTCGCTATATAAATGTCTAACACGGTTATATTCCCAACCACATAATGACTGTAAGGTGCCCTTTTGTCATGTACCCTACCTGGTTTTGTCCTCAAACAATTCTGTCATGAGATTCAAAAACACATAATGACTAATGTGCCCTTTGACATGTAGCCTGTTTTGATTTGTACTCGACAACTCTGATGAGGTTCAAAACCATGTAAAGACTGTCAGGTGACCTTTTGACATCTACATGTAGCCTACCTTGTTTTGTCCTCTAACAACTTTGATGAGGTTCTAAAACACATAATGACTAAGATGCCCTTTTGTCCTGTCACCTGCTTTGTTTTGTACTCAAAAAACTCTGCGCTGAGAAACTTCTTGACATAAATTAAGTGGATATATTGACCAAGTTGAATGCTAATCAAAGCACTTTGGGAAGCAAATATCTGCAATCTGCTTGACTTAACATTAATACAGTAAATTTGTAAATGTGAACAGTACTGGCAGTTTTATTGTTGCCCACCAGCCAGAGTTATCTCGGTATTTTCCTGTGCTAGATATTATCCCTGGGCTTGATAAAGTATACACCCCTATGGTAGGTAAGTTAATGTAGTAACTATGCCAGGGGTCGGCAATCGACAGCATGCATGCCACAAGGTGGCACGTCAAGAGTTTTGTGTGGCACACGAATGGCAGCCAAAAATGTCGATTTTAACAGTGTTACTCTCTTACTGGTGGCACATGCTCGTTTGTTTTGTAATTAATCTGGAAAAAAGTGGCATGCTGTGTAAAATAGGTTGTCAACTCCTGAACTATGCAGTGCTGTACCTACGATCACAAGGGCAAGGGACAGTGTGTCCCACACCCTTCAAATTTCGGGGACACTCAGGATTTTAAAGTGGAAAAGGAAAAGAATACATAATGTACTAGTAGCACTAAATAAATAAGATAATCTTATTCACTTTGATATTTTTACCACCTTAACTTTGTTGTCTGCACTGAACTGTCATATTTTCCTTGGACATTTGTAATGTTGTAATGTTTTATTATGTGCTTTAGAAACTTCTAACATGTTCGAATAATGTGGTTAACATGAAATGAACTGCAGCATGGAATTTTCCATTCTGGATGAACTGCAGCATGGAATTTTCCATTCTGGATCTTGTCATTTAACTTGTGTTTACTCATTATCTACCAGCATTTATTATAATAAATACCCATTTTATCCGAATTACTTCTCTTTTCAAATTAATTAGTTTCGATGACAAATTGTGTATTTGTGCAAGTTTTGTCTTTTTATTTTTGTCATTCATCCAACGTCAAAATAAATTAAAATCTTGTCATTGTAGGTGTGATGTGAACCTCATAAATACATTACATTATTTACATTATTCCAACCGCTCTGGTGGCCTAGTGGTTAGAGCATCTGCCTCGGATGCAGGAGGTCGTGGGTCCGATCCCTAGCTGAGTCATACCAAAGACTTACAAAAATGGTACTAACAGCTGCCTCGCTTGGCGCTCAGCATTAAGAGGTTAGTGTTAGGACTGGTCGGCCTGGTGTCAGGATAATGTGACTGGGTGGGACATCATGCTACATGTCTGCGGCATGATGCCCCAGTGCTATAAACTTCCACACTGCAGACATCGTAGCGATATGACTGAAAAATTGTTAAAGCTACATTCAAAATCCAAATCACACACACATTTACATTATTCCTCAGTCAGCTACCACAAACCTTGAATATTTTCATTGCCAGATATACTGCATTAGAATGGATATTAATTGGCATTTTACACTTTTAATCACTTATAACACCTTTGGACATTGCCAGTTATATTGTATTTGAATGGATATTAATTGGCATTTTACAATTTTTATCACTTGTAGCACCTTTGGACATTGCCAGATATATTGGTTTGTAATGGATATTAATTGGCATTTTACAATTTTTATCACTTGTAGCACCTTTGGACCTCGCCTGATATATTGGTTTGTAATGGATATTAATTTCATCTTACATTTTTATCACCAATAGCAGCTTTGGACTTCACTAGCACGAACATAGACATTGATAGACATCACTAAAATAAGTTGTATCCATATTTTAAAATTCTTTTCTTTTGAAGAAGCTCATTCAGGAGTGTATGGCCGGAGGGGGTGGGGGTGGATATTCAACAAAAAGTTGCAGGAAACCTCCAATCTTGTGTTCAGAGTGCAATACTGCCTAGGTGATGTCATTTACTTGGCTTCATTGCTGCACATATTACAGTTCAGTAATTGTGCACAAACTTGCCATTTTCTGCAATGTTTTTGCCACAAATAAATTGTGTGTGGATGGGAAAAAGGATCTTCCCTATAAATGCAGTCTGAATAGGGAAATCAAACCTTGGAGAGTAAAAGAATTGTACCCAGAACTTGGTCAGCTTTGTCCCTCACACAAATTGTTTCCTTAGATTAATTTGTCCTTTTCTACTCAACATTCATGGGGAAAAGTTTTTTTATTTAAGTCCTTTCTCTCCTACAGTTGAAAGTTTATTCCAAGTTTCATCATTGTTCACAGCTAGTGCATGATAATAATTGTCCAAAAGACTTGTTATGAATCAGTGTATCCAATGCAGTGTAAAGGCAGTCGGTGCAAGCTCGAGCTAGTTCTTTTGGGATATAGCATTAGAGTGAAAATTGTTCAACCAGTCTCTCTGTAATTGAGCTTTCTCAGTAACATTGTTTGGTCCCAGAGGGCTGTTTAAATAGGATCTGTGCAGCTTCCTCCAGTGCATGAGCCAGATATGAATTTTTAAATGTATTTGCAAGCCAGCTGTTTGGCAGATAAAAACCAGGTCGTTGGCAATAGGTTGCACACACCTAATTTCAGTGTTAAATCAGGTCTGTCAAAACTGGATATACAGTAGTCCCCCTCTTATAAGGCCACCCCTATTGCAACAGGAAAGTGGCCTTATAATGCGGGTGGCCTTTCTAGAGGGGGATGACAAATGCGAATAGTAAATACATGTACATACATGTATATAGAAAGTCACAACTACATTTAATTCTAAAACATTTAATATTTTCATTTAAAAATTACATACACATTGTGAAATCAATGTGAAACAAACTATTTCATCATTTTCAAAAGAATGCTATGAATAACTATTGATATACATGCAGTTTTAAAACTGTCTTTATAATAATGTTACAGATCACATCATCTGTCACCAACATACACTTAAATACAGTACCAATGTTTCCTAAGAATTCTTATGCTTGAAAAATTTATCCAGTGTCGGACTTGAAATCTGTGCAACCATCCGTTACTTGCGGTAAAGTCGTCATATCCCATTCCAACTGACAAAATTGTTGCTTTTTCTTGGATCATTCGACCGGTGAGTGGAATGTTCTTAGCATGCACAGTGCAAAACCATTCAAAAACCATTTCATTCAAATCAGGATACAAACATCTCCTGGCTCTAACAATCTTCCTTTCTCCGTCCATTCCACCTTCCCATTTCTGCAGAATTGTTTCCCTCTCTTTCACGATATTGTTTATCTGAGTCTTTCCGACATCAAATTTTTCTGCCAGGATCCTCGAACTCTCCCCCTTTTCGGTCAGTTGAATTACTTTCACTTTCTCTTCTAAACTGAGAATTTTTCTTTTCCTCGATGACATGTTGATCGTTTTGCAATAACTTATTCCAATGTTGCCAACTAGAAGACTGAATAAATTTTTTTTCTACATTTAAACAAAATGCCATGTTTTTAAAGACGGCGATCTTGTCACGTGATTCATTAGTCGCAGTCTGGTACCCTATTGATTTTACATTGTTTTACACTAAGTGACAGAAGCCAAAACGGCTTCGATATGTACGCAGAATTGACCTGAACAATAGCACCTCGCGGCCATTAGGATTTGCAATCTTGACAATTATTGTCAGTAGTAATAGCCACTAATTATGGAAGTGAACAAGCTCAACATCTTACTAAGGGAAGCCATAAAGGCTATCAAACCATTTTCCCGCTGACTTGTGTATTGTACATCAATACTGCCACTTCTCAGCAGTTACTACTGTTAATAATTGTAATCTTAACAATTATCAGTGGCTAAACTGGACATCTGATGATAACTCAGCAGTAAGGCTAATTGGATTATGTGTACTTACCTTTTTGTATGGATTAAAATTTGAGTCTTTCTCGGCTTTATGGAATAAATGTGGCTTCTCGTGAGGCGTAAATGATATAATATTAACCTTAGTGGTACATGTACTTTAGTCAACACTTCTTTCAGGAACGAAAACCTGACATCGGGAAACAGAAATCAGATTACTTAACACACGTTATGAATAAAATTGGTTCTGGATACATATTACAAAGTAAAATGCGGCGGCTTGTGAGGGGTAAATTTTATATTTTTGCACAAATATGCTGGCCGCTGGTCGCGTTAGTCGGGTGGCCTTTCGTGGAGGGTACTTTTGAACACAAATTCGTCAGTGCCTTCGGATTCTGGCCGTAAGGAGCGGGTGGCCACTGGTGAGGGGGGGGGGGCCGTTCAAGAGGGGGACTACTGTATCTACATAATAGGCAAAGATTTTCATTGGAACAGTATCAGGTTTATGAAGCTTTGCTGTATTAGTGTACATGGTTCAAAACCTTGTTTTAGTCCAAATTGGTTAGTATACTGAATGATATAGATCAAGCAGGGTTTACTAAGTTCAAACTTGTGCTTGTACTACACTGTATGTCTTGTTTTTTTCTTTTTCTTTTTGAAGCAAGAATAAATATTAAGTATGTACATGTATTGGGTTTAATGGCCTATCTGCATAATCCTGGCTATATAGTGCTGATTAGAAGTTCAGTTCAGAAATGTAAAGGTAGAAATTTCAACACCATTAGAAAGATAAACTATTTCAAATAAATGTAAGCATGTAGTCCACAAGATAAAATAAATGTTAAAGATGTGCTGTGATGTGTTGTTGTTGTTGTAGGGCTTAACGCCATTTTTCAGTACACGATAGGCTTTACATGGCGGCCAGTATTAATGGTGGAGTAAGAAGCCGGGAAAATCCACAGAAAGAACCACCGACCCATGAGAAGCTACTGGCAAGCTTTCTCACATATCCACATTCGCTGAATCTGAGACTCGAAGCTGTGGTGTGTATGTGTGTGTGTGTGTGTGTGTTTTCCTTTGCCAAAATTAATAGTTGTATTTTGTTAAGAAACCAGAATAATTTGATTTGACCAGTATTGACCTCCATTTATTGATTCATAATGCAAGAACAAGACAGATCCAGGTCCTTAATGTGAATATTGCAGCTTGGCCTTATCTAAAACTGTTATGCTGCTTGGTTCCTTCAATAACAAGCCATAGTGGAGGTCTTTACCAGGTACAGTGGTGGGTGTTGTGATAATGGTGTCAGGTAGAGCTGTATTGTATAACCTTTATGATTTATTATTAGCCTGCCTGTCAAATGGTCTTAAATATTGGAGAAGTCCACAACAGATTGTTTGTGTGTTGAAACCAGCCATATACACTTGTGTGCAAGTTCTCCTTTTAAGACTAATGGTAACACAAGATACATAAGTACTCCCTCATTAAAGATTGTTCATGGGAGCCAGAGTATACTGCCTTAGAGTGAAGTAGATGATAGAGCATTCCCTCATTATAATGCTATTCATTGTAGTCATAGAAAAGAAACCACATCATGAGATTGCCTTATATTTAAGTACACAATACATATAATTTTACTAACTCCCTAATCAAATGTGATCTATTACAGTACTCACCTTACAGAAAACCAAGTTATAATATTGGATCTTATACTGAGTGATGTAATTTTTGAATTTTCATTATACTTCTCAAATGGTCAGCATATCTACCCAACTTTGCTTGTATTTGTATGCTAAATATCATGAAGATACACTGCAAGAAGAAAAAAAAATTTGAAATATACTATTGTGAGAAGTTTGATTTGTGTCATGGGTATGTTGAACTCTTGTCAACTTCTTTATAGATTTGTCATGTCATCAAACAGTTCTGGTTAATCTGTAACTGTTGTTTGTTGGCAGTGGGCAAAACCAAAAAACTAGGTCACATGTGTCACATTGAAATAACCTACCAGAAGAATGGTCATCATTTCACAACTTCACAATACAAGATGATTACAGTATGGGAAGGACACAGATAAGATAAAATTTATATATACCAATGGATGCTTTTAGGTTTATGCTTTGGCATTACTTAAGTTGAATTTAATGTAATTCTGAATGACAGGTATGATTATTTATTGATACCTGATATTTTGATTTTTATCAGAGCATGTGGAAGTGCCATAAAATCAGTCCTGTGCTCTTTAAAGAGATGTACTAGTCTCTACAGACAAGAGAACCATGGTAGCTCATTTAGTTGAGTGTCAGGCTTGTAATCCAGAGGTTGTGGGTTTGATACCCAACTAGGCCAGCCCTGGGTACCTGCCTCAGTTTGTCCTTGGGAAAGGAACTTAGTTCCAACTTCCTTGACATGATCTAGTCAATAACTTATTGAATGTGCTTCTAATAAAACCAAGCATCCCAACAGACACTTGCCCAGCTGATTTCTGAACAATATGTTTGTATTTACACGTCATAGTACTTTACATGACAAATAAGTCCCTGTCCCATGCAAGTTTGCTATCTTGTAAATTTAAAATTTAAAACTGTTTTAGTTTCAAAGGTAATGTGAACTAACTTCTTTATTTTTTGTAATACTTATTTCCAGAAGTTCTTGATATTTTTATTGCTACAATGACAAACATTTTCCTTCCAGCAAGTAGTAAATTTGAGAAGAAAACCCTTGAACTCCATATGCCATCATGCTTGGATTTTGTGTACAAAAACCTTTGGTGTTACAGTTGTCTCTCACTGTAAAGTGTCTCAGTATACCACCACTCTTACAACAGGTATTGTCATGGACCCAATTCAGTTTTTTCATTGCTGATTTATTTCACTTAATGGCTGATGAAAATCAATTATGATTTACATCACATAATTGAATAACCTGTTTATGTGTTTTTATGGACTATTATGATTGCTTTATTTGGAACATAGGGTTCCCTCACTTATAATGTAGGTGACTTTCATGACTCCAGTGAACAGCAGTATGGGTGTATAGGGTATTGTAGACCTGTTCTTATTTTCTAATCCTTCAATCTGTCAAAGCAAGCAACCTGTCAGATTTTGAGATAAGGTAGAAAAGTTGTGTTATCTATGTCAAGCAAGGTGTACAGTTATGTTTTAAGGCTAGCCAAATGACCATTGTTTTGATACAGATATTGATATTTGAATAAGGAGCAGCCAAGAGTTCATGTATGTGGAAACCTAATACTGAATAGTTTCTAGGGTGTCATAAAATGTAGTGTTGATCATTATGAGGAAATGGGACTCTTGTATTTAGACATTTGTACAGGATAAGTATAACATGTACTAAGCTCCAAAGTGGCATTTTATTAATGTTTTGTGCAAAATATTTGGCAATTTATATCAGTTTATTCTTGAACTAAAGCAAATCTTGCAAGTCTGTCAGAAAGAGAATCAGTGAACCATTGTTGTTACTGTGAAAGCTGTAATAAATGGGCAGAGATTTTGGCCCCTTCTTCTCCCCCCCCCCCCCGTTCTTATCACTGAGATCATACAGGGAAACAGTTTACCCAGATTAATGGACAGATCCCAAACTCCAACTGTTCACAGCCCCTGTGAATCAACTAGAAAATCTCAAGCTCCACCTGTAAACCATCCAGTGTACCACTAGCTAATTTAGACTAGGGCCTATCAGATTAAAATAAAATCTATACAGTCCTACATGTAGATCTGACAGACACCAATAAAAGTTCATACTTTGGTGACCTTTGGAATTTCCAGTCCACTTTTTGTTGTTGTATCTTATCAGATGAAGCATTAGAGGTTCATGTCAGGGAGAGATATTTTAGTAAGTATATGTTATGAATAACCAGTGTTACTTTCAGAAATATGAAAGTTGTGATTTGATTGGTGAACCACCAGGTCAACAGAACATGATCTCTTATTGGTGTCCATCAGATCTACACCTAGGAATGTGTAGATTTGATTTTAATCAGACTGGACTAGGGCAGCAGTTGATCTGTTACATAATGACACAGATGTTTACCACTATCTAGTCTTGCCAGGGCATCAGTTGATCTGTTACGTAATGACATAAATCTTTACCACTACCTAGTCTTGCCAAGGCATCAGTTGATCTGTTAATTAATGGTACACATCATTACCGCTACCTAGTCTTGCCAAGGCATCAGTTGATCTGTTACATAATGACACAAATCTTTACCACTACCTAGTCTTGCCAAGGCATCAGTTGATCTGTTACATGACACAAATCTTTACCACTACCTAGTCTTGCTAAGGCATCAGTTGATCTATTACATAATGACACAAATCTTTACCACTACCTAGTCTTGCCATGGCATCAGTTGATCTGTTACATAATGACACAAATTGTTACTGCTACCTAGTCTTGCCAAGGCATCAGTTGATCTATTTCATAATAACATCTACTGTACTAAGCTTGTCTAAGAGGATGCCTACAGTACATGTGAAAACACAATGTGAACACATTTAATGTTAATAAAGTCTTCTGTTTTAATCCACATTGCATACACATTTCACTATCAAATGGAAATACTTTTCCTGTAAAGTATTTTCAAGGGAAAATCTTTGGCGTTTTAGAAAATATTCTGCTAATGAGTTTGCTGTCATCTCAGTACTGGTAGTTCATTGAAAAAGTTGATATTTAATTACAGATTTAGATCTATGTGAAATTGGTTAAATCTTGATTTTGTTTCAAGTCAGACTGTGGATATTTTATTGTCTTATAATTGCACATAAAATTTAGATTAGAGCGGTTTAATTTTTGTGTTCATTTTTATAATTCCCACAGTAGAAAGGGAAGAAAACGAGTTTTTATTCACTGACCTTTGAATTGATGTATATATTGGAGACATACTGGCCATTCCCTTTTAAAACTTTTTAAACTATGCTAGCATTATGCCAAGTACTTGATGTTTCAGCGCTTAGAAATCATTTGGCTGCTTCGGATAAAATACAGATTTTCTGGGCCATGTCAGATTTTCTCGTTACAGTGTTTTGTTAAGGGGTGGAAGTAACTCGTTACAGTGTTTTGTTAAGGGGTGGAAGTAAGATTGAGAGTAAAAGAAAAACCCATGGTGTCTGAACTGGGATCAGTTGTGTAAAAAAAAGAAAGTGCACATCAACACAGTGTGAATCAGATTTTTGGATGTGTATCTCTGATGCATAATTTTATGTAAAGAGAACACTGTATTTGCACAGAATTCTCTATTCAGAATATAAATTAAAAAAGAACATTTGTTCTCATAATTTCATTACAAGAAGAGTTCATGGCAAGTAGAAGATCTTGAATTTAGCAATCGCTGAATGGGTGGCATTAAGCCATACATAAAATGCATCCATAATGGCCAGTTTTCAGTTCCATTGGACACACTTTTTCATGCCTGTCATTCATTTGGTATAAATTAAATGTTTAGTTTGTAATGAAGAATATAAGTTGAACTAGACCTTTTCCTGCAGTTAGACTGGTTTAAGTCTATACATTTCTTCTTGTAGTTTCACAAAGAGAAAAGAAAACTGGTCAGTTTCTGGAAGCCTGCAGTAGTAATGTAGATCCTGGGAAAGAAAAGTTGATTAGTATATTTGGAAGGGATAGGTGGTAGTGGTGGAAATCGCTCCGTTCAGGTTGCTAATGCATCCATCTCGGTCAAAACAGGGCTGTCAACTTCTGATGTTGAATGGAATGCATATTTTAACACACCAAAATAAATGCTTGAAATGTTGGAATGAGATGTTTAATTGGGACAGACAAATGTTGTGTTGGGTGGGGACAGCTACATTGAGGAATTATCAGGTAGAGCAAACAAACAAATGTTTAAGCTACATATTTCTTTAATGGTTTCTTTTTGCTACAACAACTTCAAAAAGCTCCCTGTAACCATTTCTGTTTCTGTCAGCCTAGCAGACTTCACAGGAGACATCCTAATATTATATTTTTCTTACTGGCTTCATTGTTTCCAATACACAAAATCAGTATTACTTACGTTAAACTAAACCTTTGATATCTCAATAATCAGTTGTACAGAAGATGATTTGAAAATGCGTAATTGATTCCTGCACATCTGATCAGGCTCACTTTCAACCTCTGCCTCAAAGTAAAAAATGTTAAATAAATGTACATTAGGTGTAAGGGCTGGCAAAGATTGTCAGAGTTCAAGGATAAAATACCTATTTCCTTTACAACTATATACAAGTTACTATTGCTAAGTAAAACCACTTAATCTACTATCTTGTCTCTAATATCATCAACATTTTCAAAGTCTAAAACTAATTGTAAGTCCTGTAAGTAATCATTTAATTAATTTACATAACCACAAATGCCTGTTGTTCTCAGTTACTACAGAGACAATAAAGCTAGACCTGTTAAACCAAATGATTAATGTCCATAAGGCCATGGGATGAGAGTGCTGTAAAGACTGCCTTTATTTTATTTTTTTTGCAGAAGCAGAACCTTTCTTGAAATTCTGTTGGATTCTGTTCAACAAGACTATGTACAAGACTAGAAAATTTGAAACAATTAAATCATATTAACTGTCCATACTACAGAAACTGGAAATGGGCCCAGTCCATGCTGACAGAAATAAAGTTTAAATGGGTCCAAATGTTTGGGTCACCTCTGGGTAGAATATTTCCTTTATACCAACCTCGTTTGAAGATCACAAACTACAGAGTTTCTTATTGCATGTAAGAGTCATTAAAACTGTACACTGTTGTAATGAAACTTGCTTAGGAGCTACTCGTATAGATTCTGTTTAACATTTCAGGTACCATACGAACCAACCAGGTACTGGACAGAGAGACTGCCACACACTACTGGCTGACAGTCTATGCCCAGGACCATGGTTTGGTTTCTCTTCACTCCCGCTTGGAAGTGCTTATTGAGATTAAAGATGTGAATGACAACATCCCAACACCAGAGCAACCAGTCTACTATGCCAGTGTGAAGGAGGAACATATTATTATGGGAATTGTGGCAGAGGTCAAAGCCTATGACCTGACAAGAATCTAGGTCAGATGTTGACCTTTGACATCACAAAATGGAATGATGATGGAATTTTTCAGATAAACAAAGAAACAGGTATGTTGATAGATTTTATTAAAACAAGTCAAAATTGTTATGGAGTGAAAACTTGGCAGTTTACAACTTGGTGTAAAACAAGCTTATCTCATTAAGCCCTGGAATTTTTTTTTCATTTTTGCCTGAAATGGGAGTAGGAAACGCATTTTGGAGGTTTCTTCTGAATACATCCAAATACATTTGCTTTCAAGAGATTTTTGTTTAACCAGATGCCTAGTTGTGTTAAAAACATTTTCTTTTGATTATTTTGCTTGCGTATGTGCAGAAGGGCCATAATTAGAGTTCTTTATTGTTTTGGGGTTTTTTATACTTATTGGATCCATTATTTTTGTGCCCTGGCTACTTTTTACTCCAGATCTGAAACTTATCCTACTTTTTGCAAAGGTTCACCTGTCCAGGTGCAGTTCAGACTGGTCTGCCTTAGATATCAGGACTAAAAGTCTAACATCCAGACACAAAATCCAGTTCCGACTACCGTCAAATTCTTGGTGTAAGCAAAATTGGGTCTCAAAAATTATGTTTTTCCCTCAGTATTTTGTAATGTGAGTAGGATGTTCTGATTATTGGTATCATTGTAGAGCTTCATCAGTCTACTTTTCTGTAATATCACCCACTTTGGTGTTTCTTAAATGACTTTGACGCTACTGCTCTGATGTAGGGTACAACCTCATGACCCATAAAGGCAGCACTGGGGCGTAATGAGTTAAGGCATTTCAGTTGTTGTTTTCCTTTTGTGTTCACATGGCATATGTAAATTTTTTATTTTATTCAAGCTTGTGCAGAAGGGTAAAAATTGGACTTTTTTTATGTATGCGAGCCATAATTTTCATGTCCAATCCACTGTTTACTCCAAATCTTAAACTTATCCTACATTTTTGCAAAGGTTCATCAGCCTGCCTGCAGTTTGGACTGGTCTGCTTTAGTTCTCACGCCAAAAAGTCTAAAATTCGGACACAAACTCCAGTTTAAAAAAAAAAACAGCCCATTTTTGGCCCTAAAAGATTGGGTCTCAAAAATGAGGTTTCTCCCTGCTGTATTTTGTAATGCAAGTAGAAACTCTACATTATTTGATAACATTGTTGAGCTACATCTGTCAGCATTGGTGGATGTAAAAGATGTTGACAATACAGAGCTCAGAAGTAGGGTCCAACCTCAGGACAAATTGTGGATGGCCTGCATTGAGGACAAGAAAACAACCTATTAATTAGGAGTCTAGACATCACAGTTATGGTGAGCCTAAAAAGAAAAAAAAATGTTGTTGCACAGTAACTTCAGTTCTCAGGGCAAAGTTCCAGGTCATTGAGAAGTTTGGTTTCCAGGAAACATTATTTAAAAAGAGGTTCAAAATCTGGTGATTGGGCAAAAATGGATTGAGAATGTTTCTAAAACAAAATTATATTCATTTATGGCTGGCAATCACAAGTATGTTTCTAATATAAAGTCCATACTTATTCCCCAAGTTCACAAAATATAATGTTATATATTAGATCTTATCTATAATAAAATTGCTACACTGTATAAAATACTGCCAAACTTATCTACAATGACTGAGTGCTGAGAGTGGTCAGAATTGAGTCTGAATACAGGAGACTGCAGAAAATGCTGTAGATGCAACATGTATGAGATTAGGGGGAAAAAGAAAGGATTGTTTAAAAAGAAATTAAAAGATCATAAAATTGTACCACAAGATGATGCTCAAGGTTCAAGGTTATTCCGATAACTGAAAACTTTACTTTGATTTGAGTACAGCCACTTATGTGATATTATTTGTGGTGTTTTCCCATGATTCTTTGCTATGATATGAAAAAAGTTCATTTTGGTTTGTAAAAGAATATATCAGTAATTAAATTAAAAGTTACTGTTCATACATGTACCTGTCTTTTAATTAAGGTATTAACCATTATTTTAATTGGGTGCTGTGAAGTTCTTTTTTTATTTAAAAAAAATACATTGGAGCAAGAATATTTGTCAGGATGTGTGGGGGTGGAATGTAAACTTTAAAATAAGCTATCCGACCCCATGAAATGGATGGTTCATAGATAACTTTGGCATTGTACTTCATGAAACATGTGTGAGAAAATTATGTTTTGTTTACTAATTAATATACCTTATAAGACGGATCACAAAATTCAGAAAATTGTTTTTAAGAAAGAAGATTATAAGAACTTAAATTGGTAAAGTAAATTAAGAGACATATCCTAAAAAAGTTGGAAAATACTATTTTAAGAAGAAAACTTGGAAAATAATAATAATAAAAAAAACTGGAAAATACTATTTAAAGAACCATTTAAAGAAAAAGTTGCAAAATACTATTTAAAGATAAAAAGTTGGAAAATGCTACTGAAAGAAAATAACATAGAAGCTGATGCACACATCAGATAATGTAAAGAGTTTGACAAGTCTGAAGTGCTTGTGTCTGGGATTCAAAACAAGACTTTTTATCTCCTTGATAAGAAATGATTACATAGCAGCATGATCCAAGCCCTCCCACTGGCACACAGATATCTCATCAAATAAATCTTTCATATGTAAGGATTAATTGAAGAGATGGAAGAATACAAAATAGTGTGGTTTTTTTTAGTATAATACAGATCTTCAAAACTTGACCTGTCGCCTGCAAGGAATAGTATTTGGTTGATGTTGCTTGGAGTCATGTTCATTAATGTCAGCAAACAAATGACATGGGTTATCTTATTTTGCCCTCACTGCATGAAGCAGGATCATCTTCATTTGGTTTAATGTCCTTCCATCTGTCTAGCTTGTTTGCAAAACTGCACAAAACACACTCAACATTGACAAGTAAAATTTTGCTGTTATGTTTGTATCCCAATGTAGATGCTCTCCTTAGAGTTTTGGGTCATTACAGCAGTTTTTCAATTTTCAACACTTTTTGAACTTTTTTTTCCAAAACCTTGTTAGTATTATTCAGGGTTTGATTTACCCACTTGCAAATGATATGTGGGTTTTGAAGAGGGCCACTTAATACTGATAGCTGCAGACCATTAGGCAAGTTAAATTTTGAATTCATTATGAAATTTGATTGGGAGAACCAGTTGATTTACTGCAGGGCCACTTGATTTCCATGTTAGCTAATCCTGCAGGCTAATGGAGAAATCTTGTGCTAAGTCTACCCCAGATGATCATTCCTGTCTTTTGTCTAAATATCCAGACACTTGTCACTTTTCTGGAGACACTATTTTCAAAATTTGTTACAATTTTCATTACAATTTCTGGAGGACTGCTCCACTGCTGCAGTAGTGAGAGTGTTCTCCTCAGATGCGGGAGGTATGAACCCTGGCCAAGTCATACCAAAAACTTATAAAATAGTACTAGCAGCTGATACGCTTAGCACTCAGCATTAGGAGGTTAGTGTTAGGAGTCGTTGGCCTGGTGTCAGGATAATGCGACTGGGTGGGACATCATGCTACATGTCTGCGGCATGATGCCCTAGCGCTAGACATCGCTATAAACTGTGACACTGCAGACATTGTAGCGATATGCTGGAAAAATTGTAAAAGCTATGTTAAAAATCCAAATCACACACACACAGACAGGATAATATTTTTTAAGCTGGCAGAAAGAAGTTGCATTTGCATTTAAACTAAGGGACATACACTCAAAAATAGGTGATTGAATATATAACCATCATACCTTGAAACCACTTTGATTGTAGTCCGATTTCCTCTGATGGTGCCTGCTTTTTGGGCTGTATTGGTCTTGGACCAGAAGAGCTTATGAGATGACCTGTTGTCCATTGTCTGGCATCTCTCCATCAATTAGCACAAGTTATCACTACTCAGAAGAAACTGTTTGGAGGATTGCCATGAAATTTTAAAAATACAGAAACATATATGTTCACACACACACATATACACACACACACACGCGCATGCACGCAGGCACAAACACCTGGGTCTAGTTGGTCCTAAATGAAAATGGTGCTACTCAGACATTCAATATGGCTACCATAGCAGCCATCTTGAAAATCTTGTCACTACTTCTGAATGGATGGTGTAGTCATCATGGGCTTTTCATGAAAAGACTTTTTATGTTGTCTAGTTGATCCTATTAGATTGGTGATCTGAAATTCAGTAGATCCATCGTGGCAGCCATCTTGAACATTTTTGTTATTGCTACTCCATCTGGATGGATAGTCATATCAACCTATCACTGAAACACTTCCTATGATGTCTAGTTGGTCCTAAGTGAAAATGGTGCAAAGTTTTGGATATCCAATATAGCCACCATAATAGCCATTTTGAAAATATTGTTACTGTTACAGTATTAATTCTGAATGGAAAGTCATGTTGACATGTGATTTTCACTGAAAGACGTCTTATGTGTAGATGATCCTAAATGAAAATGGTTTTGCTAAGAAATCGTATGTGGCAGCCACAGCATCCATCTTGAAAATCTTGTTATCACTATTCCACTATGAATGGAAAGTCTTGTCAACATGGACTTTCACTAAAAGACTTCCCATGGTATCTGGTTGGTCTTAAATAAAATTTGTATGGATCTGATTAATATGGTAACCACAACAGCCATACTGAAAATCTTATTGCTACTCTTTATAGATGGAAAGTTGTATGGGTTTTATCCAGAAGATTTCTTATGGTGTCTGGTTAGTAAGGTGAAACCCAGCAATAACACAATGAATGGGGTCCACAAAGTATCATTTTTCTGTGAGCAGTATCCAGCTAAATCAGTTCACTGTAGAAAATGGCATATGTGTCTCTTAGTTATATCAGACAGAGAAGGGTGCAAAAATGTGGATTTCAGTAATGATCTTGCCAAATTAATGCAAATTAAAAGAAGAATACTTGACATGGTTATTATAGATTGAATATTTATTTTCATGGTAAAGAACCATTAATTGGTACATACATTTACACGAGGTGTAAATAGTTAGAAATTTCATTATATCCATAATTGTGTTTATTGCTTATATGCACAAAGAACATACTTTCTATGATTTTTGCTGGATCCAGATACCAAATTTCTTGATAGCACACTCCCACTAACTTGTGAAAACATTACTGGAGATGTTCAAAGGGTCTGATTTTTTACTGACAATTAAAAGCACGAATCAGACCATAGGAGTTTCAAAAAAGAAACTTGTATTTAAGCTTGAGAAATATTTTAACTGAAATTAATACACGAAGTCAAGGGTATTAACCTCTTAGTATTTGAGACGAACAATTTAACAAGTGTGTAAATTGCCTGGACAAAGTTTCAGAATAAACCATTTGATTTTATGGGGAAAGAGGAATCTCCATGAAAACAGTTTAGTCATTATTTAAAAGACAAGGTAAACATGTATTTAGTGAAACTATATTTATAACTA
Organism: Megalonaias nervosa; assembly: GCA_016617855.1. Taxonomy (NCBI): domain Eukaryota; kingdom Metazoa; phylum Mollusca; class Bivalvia; order Unionida; family Unionidae; genus Megalonaias; species Megalonaias nervosa. The sequence goes on from JAECUM010093361.1 coordinate 123,255, forward strand.
TGATTTTGCACTACTGCAGAGCAAAAGCAGGAAGTAGTATGTTTGTATGATTGCATTGACAAAAAGCCCCCATTTCTGCATGTATGGATGTGATTTGGAACTGTTGTCTGCATTTCTGACTCCAAAATAAAATAAAGTTGAACAATGGAGAGGGCATAGAGCAGGTGCTGTCTGGCAGTAGAATTGTGTCAATGGGTGTGTAGCAGCAATATCATCAATCACTCACTCTGCAGAGATTTTTCTTTCCACAATTGTTGCAGACTAGCACAGGGTTGTTTGACCTTATTTGATACCCTATGGGGACACATACAGACAATGGTGCAAGACTTAGAGCCCCATGATTGGCACAATCACTTCACATGGGTGTTTACATCTCTAGCAACCTCATGACCAAAAAAGTAACCAAACATCTATGGGTTGCAAGGTGGATAGCTTGTCATGGGGGTTAGAGACGAGAACAGGTTGCCTGGGACCCATAGAGTATTAAACAAGGAAAAAGCCCCATTTCCATACTACTTTTTCAGTACCCAATGTATAGGACAGCAAAACTAGTTATTTTTTAATGTCTGATTGAATTTATGATGCTTGGCAAAAACCACTTGAAATTGACAAATAAATTTGGTGGGCATATTTCTATTTATATGTAATTGATCTGAATAGGTTTTCATACCATTTTGGTAGTTCACACATTTTGAATATGGATCCTGTGTGCTTTCTGATCATTGTCCTTCATTTGTCTCCTTTTCAACAGACAGAAATCATTTTCATTCTATAGATATCCTTGGACAAGTTGAAAATTTGATTTGGCAAGTAAGATATAGTGCAGCTGTTCCAAGATTGACAATGGATTGGAAGAAAATATGGAATTTTGTTGTAGTTTTAAGCAGTTAAGTTGCAGACAAGATGAAAATTCTCAAATTTTGTCAATTTTGTTTAATGTACCTTTTCATTATTACTACCTAAATGCTGTTTCAATTGTACTTCTGGAATGAGTGGTAATGCTGTTTGATGGGAATGATTATGATAGTGTTGGATTTGTCAGTGACTTTTGGTTTAAGGATGTTTACATGCAGTTGAAACTTAAACCTGTGTTTAGTCTACCCACCTGAAACAGGTGAGCATGAAATATATCACTTTAGACAAGTGTTTCTGAGGAAAAGAAGCAGAAGGATCAAAGCAGTTTTTATTTGTGTATTTGTTCTGTAAAGGTCTATGCCACATGACAAGTCCATTCCAAACTATTTGCCAAATTATGTCTCGACCCCTTAGCTTGCTTTAATATGAACAAAGCAGGCCCCTGAGCTCTCTATTTGTGAAGTACTGGACCTTCCTGAAGAGTTTACAGTTCACGCTTTCAAACTTTGTACATTTTGGTTTTTGATATCTTTCTTCCACAGTTTGCAGTTTCATTTGAGCTAAAAAACAAACCCCAAATCTCCCTCTCTCTCTTTCTCTCTCCTGTGTGTGTGTGTGTGTGTCCACGATAGGACCTGTCAGACTTGTAATCCAAATGTTACATGTTTGAATCATGCCATAGGATCAGCTGCTGTGGGATTTCCCTGAGCAAGGTACTTTACTCCAATTGCCTCTGTACTAGAACCTTAATATGTGTTGCAGTGCTGTAAAACACCAGACCAAACCTAACCTATCTCACACATAATATGCAATATGCAGTGTTTTGTACAGTGGTTGCTAGTATAGAACTACTGGCACCATATTTGAAATTATTTTAGTCTTCTGCATCTTTAAATTTATATTTATTCTTGAATTACAAGTGTATTGTATTGTTGTCATTGACAATATGCAGATGACAAGGTTTCCAGCTGTCATAGCAAACAAGATTATCTTGATTTTGTTTTTAGTACCACTAGTACATTTAGTTGAATCATGTATTTTACTTTGTCCCTTTAAATGTTTGTGTCCCCAAAATTTGGAGGATGGTTTGACACAGAGTCTCCTTCCTTTGCGATATCAGGTGCATAATTAGAGTCAGAAACAAAATTTTCAGGTCCTGTCTTCCCCTCTAAAAGATAATGGAAGACTTGACTTGTGATTTTAGTATGTCATTGTCAGTATTGTAAATTAATCAAATCATATTACTCCTTGAAATGTTCTGGACTTTGTCAGACACTTCAAATTCATATGAAGATTAAAAAAATGAACAGTATTCTGACCTCTGTTGCAAACAAAGGTCAGAATTTGTGGTTTGCTTAGAACATTTTCAATCCCTTAATTCTAAATCAATGTTCTGGTAATCTTCAACCACTGTGGTGATCAATATGGTATGACCTAAGGAAATTTATTCATATCTGTTTAGTATTTACTTCATCTGACCTCTCAAATAGTGATAGATTGCCAGAGATATAGGACAGTCCGGTTTCAGCCCCAAAATAATTTTCACACCTCAGTAAACTGTAAATATATTTATCTGCAGCCTGTGGGTAACTGCAGGGTACCATATTTATGCTTGTTTAAGCTAGATACAACCAAAAACAGCATCAGTGCAGGTTACAATGTGACATAACACCATACATCATGGCACTTATTCAGGGTATAGAAACTTAGGTGGCTGTATAGTTGGTGTGCTAGACTTGTGACCAGAATGGTGCTGGTTCAGATCTTACTGTTGGACTGACACCGTGGGCTGCCATGGTGCATTCTGGGCAAGGAATTTATCCAATTGACTTGGCAAGAATATCCTTTGCAAAACACCATACAGACAAACAGACTATCGTTATGTTAAAATCGTGAGAAGAATGGAGATTAGTGAGAGAACTTTTATGGGAATATGTGATGTCAGATAAGGTTCTATACTCTGCATTTTACACTGGAAATATGGTACATATTCTGAACAAGACAACATTGGTGTAAACAGCTTGAAGTCACCTTCAGCTGGTAGAGCACTTGGTAAGAGACTTTGTATTTTGTTTTACTTATTTACAAGATGTAAATCCTGATGTAAATTGTTAGAGTTTCAAGGTAATATTGTCAGTAAACAGTTACCGACAATTTATTTTCTGCTCACAACTTGTATTAGATACAGTATAACATTGATTAGATGGATTCGTGTGATGATTGATTAAAATCAAAATAGTTAAAGATAGGTTGGGAAGGTCAAATGTTTCATAAAACATTTATAATTTTTCATACTCTGGTATAAACTGTTATGTATATTTAATTTGTATTGTATGTTGGCTTTTGTAAATGATTAAATGCTATGCATATTTAATTGTATTGTATAATTGACCTTTGTCCATAATTAGGGGTAGGAGTTAGGTTTACCTAACTAATGTCTTTTTTTTATAAACAACATACTACATAGTAATTCTTGTCTGTGATTTTAGATTATATTTTAAGATCATTGTTACTTGGAGGTAGACATGTTTATGTGGCCTTTTGACTTTGGAAGTTTCTAGAAGGGATTTTGTTTATGAATTTGATGGGAAAATGACCCTTATCTTGGTTCTGTTATTGTGTCTTAGTTTTCTATATGAAAGTAGTGAAAACAAAATTACTCATTCTGTATCTTAACATCATTCTTTGTTGAATAAAGTTTTGTTGTGTTCAGTTAAGAGAAATTTATTTATTTAAATTGTTCATTGGAATTACAAAGTACTCATTGATTTAGGACTAAATCACTATTTTGGAATTATTGTGAATTCATTCAAGGACATTGTGGATTATATCACTGTGATATATCAAGACTTGGCACATTAGCACATTTGAGACTATTGGCACATCACATTCAGTATTGGAATTCTGAACACCACTGGAATTCATTTGGAGTACTCTATACTTTTGGATTTGTGAACTTTTAGAACTGTTTGTGATTTAATTCACAATACTGTAAGTTCTTTTTAAATTTCCACCTTGTATTCTAGGGAAGTAAATCATTTTATTGAATTTTACAAAACATTTCATTCTTTTCTGTTATTTAGTTTAAGACCATAGAATTGTAAGAAAACACTTAGTTTTTTTTTTTTTTTCCATTTAAGTGTTCCACTTTTGTGATAAAATTTGCCAGAATAAGTACATATGTTAATATAGCCATATGTGGTACACTCCATGTGCCAACAACATGGCACAGTGGAAATGTTACAGTAAGCCAATCAACATTCTATGTGACATGCAACTTGACCATTATCCAGAATGCAAAAATGACCTTTTTCATGACACCTGCCCCCAATCAATATCTCCAACCAGTTCAAACATACGGTTGATTGATTGTGATGTACCAAGCAGTGATCTTTAGATTTCAACCAATTCCTGATGCTGATGTCTCCTAATGAATTGACTAAACCAGGGGTCTCAAACACATGGCCTATTGGCTGCATGTGGCCTACTAAGTCATATCCTGTGGCCCGCAAAATGATTGATGTCACAAGGTGTCAAGAAAGATAACAAAGGTGGTGCGGCCCTTGGGCCATCGAAAATGCCCTCATGCAGCCATTAGGGTGTTTTGAGTTAGAGACCCCTGGCCTAAACAGTGCATTAATCTATGCATCATTATCAAAAGTGAACATACATACATACATACATACATACATAAATACATACATGTGTGTGTTTGTGCATTTTGTTGAAATATACCATATTCTCACATATAAGTCAAGTCCAAATGCAAACTGCACAGACCCAGATCTGCTATCCCAAAATGCACCAGCAAATCTGGGTCTACACAATTTGTTAGGAGTAATCAATAGAACAACATAGACCCAGATCTGCTTGCATGTTATGCAATGACAGATTAGGGTCTATGCTTTTGCACTTGGACTTGACTTATAAGTGAGTATGCATCAATGCTAAAGCATGTACCGTTAGTTCACAGAACAGTGGAAGGCATTATGGGTAAGTGATTGGTGAATATTCCGCTGTACTTAGTGATAGAAGAGAGCACATATATACTGCCAATTCATTTATATACACTCAAAGAAGTTGGAGTGTTTCTTGTTAAGATGTTGCTGATCCATCTGTTCCTTATTCTGATTTTGTGCAATAACTCAAGCTTCCTTTACCAAACTTTTTAAGTACATTTCGTATGGGGCTAGGGAAAAAGCTATTGATTTTGGGCTCAAATTTTTAATGGTCAAGATAGGAACTGATAGAAGGAAAACTGTTTTCCCACAATAACTTGACTTGTATTTCAAATACCTTAACCAAACTTTGCAAATGGCTAGCGTATGTGATAAGACAGATCTGTAATGTATTTGGGGTAAAAGGTTAAGGCCACATTGACTCATAACAGAAAAATGGATTCCACACAATATCTCAAGTTTATTATTACCAACTTTGTCTATATGTTGGGGTTGGCAAAATTCAAATGTCTAAGGTTAAAATCAGAGGGACTGAAAGAAGTAAAAACAATTTCCACAATACTAACATTGTGTAACATGTTTCCAGTGAATGTTTTGTAGATTGCCTGCATTTGAGACAAAGCACTTTTTAATTTTGGGTCAATAGGTCCAAGGTGAATGTCGCCAAGACTAAAGTTACAAAAATGGTTTCCACAAAATAACTTGATTTCTCTCTTACTTTGACCAAATTGTATTGATGGCTTACACTAAAACAAAGAAGATGCCTATTGGTTTAGAATTCAAAAGGTGAAGTAGGTGACCAATGAAAGGGGCTTGTGCATACAAGATTATACTACTTGTATACTATATGTATTTACCACAAGGCAGATATATAATGTACTATTTAAGGCTCTCTTTGTTTGTTTTTTAGAGGCACATGGGATAGTTTAGGATGAGCATTTCTTGGTACCTGTTGGTGTAAAACAGGAAAAAAAAATTCAAACTTTTCACATTGATTCTTAGTTTGTCATTAAGTTGTTGTCAGGATTAACTCAAGAGTTTCTTCATGCCTGAGTAGGAGACTAGTGACTAATTCTTAATGAGGTGCATGTAGGTGGTGAATTCAGTGATGTTGTATCTGAGAAACAGGCCTAATTTATTATGCACACATTTTTAAATCTCCAAATGTCTATAATATTTCCTGCATAGTATTTTTTTTCTGTAGTTTATTCATCTCCATTCGTAAGAGAGAACTTTCCCATACATGCCAAGAAAGGTAGGTTGAAGTCCGTTTAATGAAGATAGATTCTATCACTTGTGAATGGTTGCATATCTTTAATCTCATTTGAAGAGTTGAGTCACATGATAAAGTGTTGTGGTATTTCATTGAGAAATACGTAAGTAATACTTAAAACTGTGCATTTTATCTACGGTCCTTACAGGCAGTGCAGTAGTGATGTCAGAGATAAACAATAATAGTTATTATGAAATGCATACCTGTTCATGTTAACACTTTCTATTAATTTATAATAATGCATTCTTATTGCTTTACATACTGAATTGATTTCTGCATATTTTTATCTCTATGCACTTTACTGTTTTGTCCATTCATCTCTCATTCTGTCTGTGACATCGCCTAAATGGTTAGGTAGAAATTCATGAAGCTTACTGCCATGTTGTCTCCATAGTAACCTTCTTTGAGACAAGGTGGCATCCTTGCCCTACCCTGTTATTTTGAAGGGGGCGGGGGCGTCAAAGAAAGTCAGGGGTACAGATGTTTAAATTAGAAAGGCATTTTCATATATTTTTTAGACTGAACTTTATAACATGACTACTTTGTGTTGTTGATGTTAATATGCACATACCAGAATTTTCAGGTATGTAGCATGTAATAACTCCTCATATAGACACAAGTACTGTCATAATGTCATGCGAAGGAAAGAAATAGTGATTGAGCCATCAGTGTTATTCAGAGTTATTTTATTAGAATATTCTGCTGTTTTGTAAAATGAAGTGAATATTTTATCATGCAATAAATAGAATCTCTGTGTATGTATGTATGTATCTATGTGTGTATGTATGTATATTTTATGTCACCTCAGCACAATAGTGGCTTCATGGTGCAAACTAAAGATAAAAGTTTGAAAATATAAAATGAATTGCACAAAAATTCGAACGATAAACCCTTCCAGATCAATGTACACACAAAGAACAGCAAGATAAAGTATAAAGCATGAAGATGTTAAAATTTAGTAAAATTTATATAGAATAAAAGATGAAGGTAACAAATGTAGAATCCTTAAAACATTGTCAAAATTTATTATATTCTGTTATGAAAATTTTCATTGAATTTGCATAAAGTTTTTTAAAATGCAGTTTATGTCAAAATACTCATGTCTCACAGGATGGAAATTGATATGCTAAACACAGAAAAAAGTTTAATAATTTCAATCTTTTGCAAGCCTGCACTTACGTAAGATGTATGTAGCCATAGTAGGTAATCACATATATATTATGTGATGGATTTGCATTAAGACCTTTGGGTCGGGGGGGGGGGAGGTAGGATCCTGTGTATGTTGCCATAGTAGGTAATCATATATATATATTATGTGATGGATTTACATTAAGACCTTTGGGTCACTGGGGGTGGTAGGATCCTGTGTATGTTGCCATAGTAGGTAATCATATATATATATATTATGTGATGGATTTACATTAAGACCTTTGGGTCACTGGGGGTGGTAGGATCCTGTATGTAGCCATAGTAGGTAATCACATATATATTATGTGATGGATTTGCATTAAGACCTTTGGGTCGGGGGGGGGGGAGGTAGGATCCTGTGTATGTTGCCATAGTAGGTAATCATATATATATATTATGTGATGGATTTACATTAAGACCTTTGGGTCACTGGGGGTGGTAGGATCCTGTGTATGTTGCCATAGTAGGTAATCATATATATATATATTATGTGATGGATTTACATTAAGACCTTTGGGTCACTGGGGGGGGTAGGATCCTGTGTATGTTGCCATAGTAGGTAATCATATATATATATTATGTGATGGATTTACATTAAGACCTTTGGGTCACTGGGGGTGGTAGGATCCTGTGTATGTTGCCATAGTAGGTAATCATATATATATATTATGTGATGGATTTACATTAAGACCTTTGGGTCACTGGGGGTGGTAGGATCCTGTGTATGTTGCCATAGTAGGTAATCATATATATATGTTATGTGATGGATTTACATTAAGACCTTTGGGTCACTGGGGGTGGTAGGATCCTGTGTATGTTGCTATAGTAGGTAATCATATATATATATATATATTATGTGATGGACTTGCATTAAGACCTTTGGGTCACTGGGGGTGGTAGGATCCTGTGTATATTGCCATAGTAGGTAATCACATATATGTGATGGATTTACATTAAGACCTTTGGGTCACTGGGGGTGGTAGGATCCTGTGTATGTTGCCATAGTAGGTAATCACATCATATATGTGATGGATTTACATTAAGACCTTTGGGTAGCATCCTCTGTGTATGTAGTCTTACTAGATAATCACATCCTACTATTGATATGAAAGATTTTGCATTAAGACCTCTGGGTAACTTAAGGATCCTCAGTGTATGTAATCATAGTAGGTAATGACATCATATATTTGATGGATTTTGTATTAAGACCTCTTGGTCACTTTGGGATCCTCAGTGTATGTAATCATAGTAGGTAATGACATCATATATTTGGATTTTGCATTAAGACCTCTGTGTCACTGTGTGGGGTTAGGTGTAGGTAGTTTGATGGATTGGAGGGGGGATTACATTTGCTCTACATTTATGCCCACCATGATGATTGGTTAAAACATGCAGTAGTACCTGAGTGTCAATCTTAATGTCCATACACCTCTTGGTATATACATTGGTATTTCCTGTCACACCTTGGCTGAGGTTGTGTTTAGGTTTGATTTCAGGCACCAGTGAAACATTCATGTTTCATGAACACATTTAATGGTCTTTTTTTTAGGGGGGGGGGAAGCTAAACAATTTTTCTGCAGTCATCATGGAATGATTTTCAGAATTCCAATTTGAGAATACAGAATGCAAATGTTTCTTTTTTCACCTGTACAACACTGGCATTTGTGGCACAGTTAGAGCACATTTGGCAAATTACATATGATACAGTCAGTTAGGCAAAAAAAAAATGATCTTGGAAGCCATTTAATATTTTTCTGAACAAAGAGGTATGTTGCACATTTCCTCAAGTATGTATGAAAAGAACATTGGTTAGGAGAACTCGAATGGCAATATTTACATCATAAATCAGGGTGCTGAGGGGGAAAATGATGGCTCTCTGTAGGTACTACCTCATGTCATCATTAATTATTCCTGGTTGGTTGGTGTGGTGTGGGGTTTACATGTATTAGCTAGTGTTGTGAATTGTAGCATTGTATGAACATGGGCAGGATGAGAAATCTAAAAAGCTTGGTTTTGTGCCATGCATGAAACAGTTAACCCACCCCAAAATGGATCTTGCCACTGAAAAAATGGCTGATCAGGTTGTATATTTTTGTAGTCTTCTTCCACCCATCCACCTTTTGAAGAAAAGAATTACATTGCAGTGTTAAATTTGATGTAAGATGAATACAGATTAATTTCACTATAGGCACAGTCACGAGTCTCTTGCATGAGTTTGTGATACTGTATCCATAACATTGTGATGGGATTGTTTTGAGCTGTCCAGTTAAAATGGCCATTTTTTTTTTTTATATGTATAAAAATCTAATAACTGATTTGACCTATTCGTCACTTTTGTTTTGTAAACAAGGAAGATTTTGGAGAGACTATTTCCATAAGCACTTTGGAACAGGACTTTGTCAATTGAATTTGAATTGTTGGAATTTAATTGTCTTCATGGCTAATCATGGTTATAATTAAAACTTGTGAGCTTTTTAAAAGGCTGTATACTGTAACACCTGTTTGGTTGTTATCACTCAGGCTGTATACTCTAACACCAAGTTGATTGTCAGCATTCAAGATGTATGGTCTAATAACTATCTGATTCTCAGCATTCAGGCTGTATGTTCTAATACCTATTTGATTGTTGGCATTCAGGCTGTATGTTCTAATACCCATCTGATTGTCAGCATTCAGGCTGTATGTTCTAATACCTATTTGATTGTTGGCATTCAGGCTGTATGTTCTAATACCCATCTGATTGTCAGCATTCAGACAGTATGTTCTAATACCTATTTGATTGTTGGCATTCAGGCTGTATGTTCTAATACCTATTTGATTGTTGGCATTCAGGCTGTATGTTCTAATACCCATCTGATTGTCAGCATTCAGGCTGCATGTTCTAATACCTATTTGATTGTTGGCATTCAGGCTGTATGTTCTAATACCCATCTGATTGTCAGCATTCAGACAGTATGTTCTAATACCTATTTGATTGTTGGCATTCAGGCAGTATGTTCTAATACCTATTTGATTGTTGGCATTCAGGCAGTATGTTCTAATACCTATCCGATCATCACATTATAATAAATACACATTTAAATAGCCATAAATTCAGCCTTTACATCAGATTCATTTGAATTTTAAGTATATTCTTACATTTGGTATTCATTTATATTGAATTTAATGGCAAAGGAGAAAACTTCAATTTTAAATATGAAGTTATGGAAATAAATAGGTGTGGTGATTTATATTCTGTCACTAGATTGATTATATGTATTTCATTTGAGATTAATGTGTCTCCCTTTCTGTTATTGCAAAACTGTATAAAACAGCTATTGCTTTTTCCAGGCTAAAATTCATCCTGGCCAAACTGACACTGCTTTAATCGTATGCACGTGCATTATATATTCACATATTAATAACAGTGACACAGTATACTTTTCTTTATTGTCAGTATCATTGGATTTTCATCATGCCTTTTCATACTAATAACACTCTAAAGCCAATAACAAAATGTCAGAATGTAAATGTTACGTAACTGCTCATGTACAACAAACTGCAATACAATGCTGATTGTAAGTAGATGAGGGACTCTGCCATTCACTTGCACTTGTGAAAGTAAATTAATGCCTATGCTGTTCACTGATGTGTCTTCTAAAGATGCTAATGGGCACCCGCCCGTTAATAATAACCCGGGTAATGAGCAAATGGGTGCCCGTTTGAAAAAAAAAAATATTCCAAGTTCAGATCGAGACACAGAATAACGATTACAGTTTGAGGTTCATGTAGTGGGCGCATTTATTCATCATCACAGGGGCTTGTATCGCTGCTTACAATTTACTTGTCATACATGTACTGTATAATAATACAAAGGAGGACAATTCTCTCCTTTCTCGTCTGACCTATTTAAGAATCACAGTTGATATTTAAAGCTAGACTGTCCTAATTTCGTGCCATCCATGGTTCATGTGCCATTTTTCATGTGACTTAAGCACGCTTGATTTAAGATCCTGATGACATTAACTAAGTCAGCACCTTTCGTCGACAGCAAAAGTAAGTACTGATTAAAAAATATTCGACAAAATAAAATTTAAATACGTACTACCATTCAAATAAAAGAAAGCACAATATAAATGTCAGGTTTAACTAATGCCATTTTTGCCTCAAATTTGTGGCTCTGGAGCAAGTTTTAGCTGTTCAAGTCAGGGCCATTGTTCACATGTTTGTTTACTGGACTCTTGTTTTTTTTAGTTACTGGGAAACCCAAGGCAGATAATTTGTAACGGCAAAGGCAAACACAAAAACTTAGTTACCATAACATGCACTTCTTTTACCATGCTAGGAAAAACTGAACGAAATGGACAACTACACAGAATGAAATTTTTCACTGAAATATTTAAATATTAGGGAAATCTTTGTTATCTAATAATACTGAGGGAAAAAAAAATCTAATCAAAATTGACCACATGTGTAAATATGGTCATTTTTGCATTAATTTTACTTGAGACAGTTCCAAGAAAACAGAAGGTATTCTTGAATGAGATACCAATTGTCATAGATTCATTCTATTTTAATACTGCATACATAGTGGACCAGTCTAAATTGAAAATAAATGGCACCAGATGTTATCAAAAAACGGGCTGTATCGATGTGACAGTTGGATGTTATGTGACAGAAAAATGTTAGAGTAGATGGATTTTGTTAAACTTAAAAACATGTTGCACTGGATCGTTGTTAAGGGTTGAACCATGGCAGGTCAAGGATACTACTACAGTCATCATTTGTGGACTTTATGACTATTTGCAAAAGTTCTGTAGACATGTAGACTGTTATGCATAAATAATTTATCCATTTCTTTTATCTCTATACTCTTATATTAACTACCAATCCACAAGGATTGAGCTGATTTGTGACAAAAATTTTAACTGCATATCCAGGTAAGTAGCAAAAATAAATGTACGTTAAATACAACAAATATATGTTTCATACATTTTTCTGTAATTATGGCATGTAATATATAGATTGCTCTTTTTATGCTCAGATTACGCTTTTTGCCACTTACATTAGTAATAAATTAGGCTTATACCTCTTGGGGGTTGGCATGTCTGAATCTAAAACTAAACTGTTCAAGTTCACCTTTAATACAATTTCCATTTGATCAGGTACTGGGTAACCGATCATTATGATTGACAGGTACCCAGTAGAAATTTATGAAACTTGACATCTCTAGTGTCATCATACCAGGGCCATTGCTGCTCACATGACATGTCACCAGACCAGGGCCTGTGATGTTCACATGATATAAAACCTGACCAGAGTCTGTGATGTTCACATGATGTCACCAGACCAGGTCTTTGGTGTTCCAAGACATGTCACCAGACCAGGGTTTACAAGGTTCACATGACATGTCACAAGACCATTGTCTATATGTACACATGACATGTCACCAGAACAGGGTCTATGATGTTCACATGGTATGGAAGCAGATTATCATCTGATATGTAAAGTTTATAGGCTGTTTCAGCAGTTATGGATATATGCCATTTTCATGACTTTTCAGCAGATCAGAGTATACACTGGTCTATGAGGTTCAGATGATATGTAAGAAGATTAGGGTATGCACAGTTCACATGATGTGGCAGCAGATATGGATCTAAGCTATGCACATGACATGATGGCAGATCACACTGGATGTGCCAGCAGATCAGGGTCTGTGATTTGCACATGGCACTTAACCAGATCAGGGTACATAGTTCACATGACATGTCGGCAGTTGTGGATCTGCTGTTTGCATGTGTAAGCAGATCATAGTATACACTGTTTACATTGTGTCTCAGCAGATCAGGATGTAGGACATTGACATGTTGGCAGATATGGGTCTGTGCTGTTCACATGACGTGTCAGTGAATTAGGGTCTATGAAGTTCATGTCCAAAGATATGGGTCTGTGTTGCTGACATGTGTCAGCGAATCAGTCTTTGATATTCACGTCAACAGATATTAGTTTGTGCTGCTGACATGTGTCATTGAATCAGTGTCTGCAGTGTTAATGTCAGCAGATATGGGCCTATGTTGTTCATTGAGGACTTGGGTTATAAAATGGTCTTGATCCTGAATTATGCTAGTGCATTATGTAATCATACATCTGGCTTTGCTCTGTACTCAGTTGGATGTTCAGTATGCATAGGTAAATGCAATAAATTTGTTTTTGATGTGTATACAGGTGTCATCGTGAAAGAGTTGATGTATAGAGTATGTTGCATATTAAGGCCTTCAAAGTCTGGTCTTATTTTATGTCGTTTTATTTTATATTCTTTTTACAGAAATTTAATATCTTTATCTTTTATATTTTATCTTCTTCTTATTCACATTTTCAATTATTTATAATGGTTTTGTACATTTATTCAATTTTGTATTTTTGGAGCTTTAAGTTGACACCATATATTCACTATTGTGATGAGGTGGCATAAAATGCTGAACCATCTTATTTTATGGAGAAGCTGCTCATTTCCTGAGTAACACATTTCACATGACATTTAAGAAGAAAGTAGATTATATTTAAATCATTTGAGTCACTGTAGAGCACAGGTTCAATTTTGCCATCAGTTCATATGCGAGTTTAAATAAACAAGGATACCGTTTAGGAATATGAATGTAGGAATTGAACAGTTCAAGTAGCTGTCCCCATAGTTCTCTTCTTCTTGGGACTAGGCCCTTAATTTTTCTTTATATACTTTGGAGAACTTGCAGAAACCATTGACAAGTATTTTGTTGTTAGCTAGAACTTGTGCTTCTCCCAGTTTGAACCAAAGATTCTTATTTTGTTTCAGTGTCATTACTAATTAACTACACAAAAGAACTAAATATAAGCATTTTCTATAAAGACTATTGCTTCATGAGAATTGGCTTATTGCAGCATTTCTCCCATGATAAGACCAGAGGACCAGTCAGATAAATTTGTCAAAAAGCAGGTTGTGGGCTTATTATTAGACAAAGATGTCCTTAGTAAATATTTAGCAATAGTTTGTAAAAATGAGAGTGGGCTTATTATCAAGCATAGTTATATTACTATGGTACTTGGTTAAAATTAGAAATCATAAATTGCAAAATGAATGATTAATACACATGGTCTCAGTTTGTAAGGCTTTATATAGCATCATATATCACTGCAATATAGTGTAATGGCTATGAGTAAAAATGCTTCTCCTTTGGAGTTTAGAAACTTGCTCCATTCTTAAAGGAATACCAAAATAACTTGATCCTTTGAGTGAATCCCACAAATAAGAATGGATACAAAATTAATCATGAATGCTAGAATTTATCATCATTAAAACCAACAGAGAGATGTGTCTATACATGTAGGTATGGGAAAGTACTTTCTGTGAAAGAAATAGCAAGGAATGTTTATTGATAAATAATTTCCTGTATAATCACATATATTTTCTCTTGAATGATTTTTCATCCCAGCATTCAGAATCGAATGTCAATGTTCATGACACATTGCATAAAAAATTCATGACTTTCTTTTCAGCCTCACTGATTTGTCAGCTAACCTTTACATTGTGATTTTACTTGTGCTGGATTTCTGAAAGAAACTTTTGTACAAGAAGACATTGTATTAGTCCTGGGTGGACATCACATTAAATTACATTGAGACCCCAGTAATCTCTGCTCATTGGCATTGAAATATTGATGACAGTTATCAGAACCTTGACTCCTATACCTGTTCAGGTGTCAACCATTGTTTTGACCCACAGGTCAGACTAGTACTAGTCATTTCCATAGGGTCATGTAGATGGGGGTTTTTTTATGTCCCATAAATACCAAATGACTTTATGCATTCTTTGCGCTGTTGTTCCTCACCTGTTGTAGGTCACTGCACCCTGCTCTCCTTGGGGACTTCCATGTCCCAAATCTCTAGAGGTTTACTTATTTGCAAATGGTAAGAATTTACTTGTGCACGTTTTTGGGTCTACTTGTATTGCAAATAAATACCTTAAATGCACCAGTGAAGTTCATGACTGCCCTCATAAGAGATACTACTGTGCTTTTAAATATCGCCACAGGCAACCAGCACATTGCCCTGCATGGGTATGAAACTGCATTACCTTGTGATTTCATTGACTGATCTTCAGTTTTAATATTGCTCTTATTCATTACAAAATTCTCTGTGACATTTAATAGCATCAAAATATTTATTTTTTGGGGAATCCTTTCCCTGAAAATATAGTATATAGATGTACACTCTGAAAATATTGTATATAGACGTACACCCTGAAAGTATTGTATATAGATATTCAGTCTGAAAATATTGTATATAGATATACAGCCCAAAAATATTGTATATAGATATACAGCCTGAAAATATTGTGTATAGATGTACAGCCTGAAAATATTGTATATAGATATACACCCTAACTTTTAGTGTTAGGAATTGGATACAATTTAATAATAAATACAAGATCTAATGTTTCCCTGCAATTTTATGTTTGATGTCCACCATATCTCGACTGTGTGTGCTCCTCCTTGGCATGATTATTCATCAGTAAGAAATTGAAGAAAAATAAAGCCTACAACTTTTCTGTAGTGGATGTTCATCCATGTCTGTTTTGCTAGCATAGTTGCAAAAGGTGTTAAAAACTTTAAGATGGCAATGAATATCTATTTTAAAATAAATTATCTGGCATTGAAAACTTTCAGGGTCAGCCAAGTTGCAATGTTAAGTGTTTGCCATTAGTGTATGTATTTTTTAGGTTAAAGTCACACCTTCTGTGATGAAGACTTAATTTATTTTGAGGTTCAGTTAATGACAAAAGGGACTGCATATTTATGCAAATCCACAATTTGTCTTGTAATTAATGATTTATTAATTTGAAAAGAAAAGTAATTAAGAAAATATGGATATTTATTTTAATAATTGCTGGTGGATAATGAATGTACAGTAATGAAGTTAAATTGGGGCAAGATACAAAACAGAAAATTCCAAGATGCACCTTGTTTCAATTTTATCACATATTCAAACATGTTAATGTTTTCATTATTTTCTTTTAGCACATAAGTTTTATTATTGAAATAATTTAAGTGTCCTGGGAAAATGAGTTACTACAGTGCAGATGACAAAGTTAAGGTGTCATTACTGTCAAAGCAAATAAGATTATCTCATTTATTTTAAAAACTGTTAGTGCATTATGTATATCTATTTTCCTTTCTCTTTCTAAAATGTTTTTTGTATGCCAGATCTGGTGGGTGTACAAAATAATGTTTTCTGCCCTTGGGATCCTATTTGCAACACTGGTTTATAGTTTGCAAATGATTATCAATTATTAATTGTTTATTTTGTGCACATTATATTTTGAAAAAGTGGGGGCTGTTTGAAACCAGAAATGTCTGATAAAGCAGGAATGGTACAGAATGGAGGTTAAAGAAGTTAATTGGCATAAATTAATGGATTAATTGGTTGTTTAACTGAAATTGACTTGATAATGCTTTAACAAATGGACTAATTGGAACAGCACTTCTGACTACCAAGACTTGAAGATTGTTGTGTTGTATTTAAATATACTATACAATAACTTGAGCTCAGACAAGTTTTGAACAGTTGTAAATGTGAAGGAAAATGATCACAGTTCCTATTAATTTCTGCACTTGTATTTCTAAAGAAGACAAACAAATGTGAGCAAAACATTTAGAATTTTATACAAAAATGGTTAAGTTTAATGGCAACTTTGTTTTATTTAAAAGAACTAAAAACACAAAACATTGAGGTCAAATTACTTTTAATGTTACAGCCTTAATATGTATCATATAGTCAAGTAGTGTGCTCTTTATCATAATGCATTGTCGCCAATATTATCCAGCTGTAGTTATTGTGCTTTTTGCCTGGTGCTTAACAAATCTAATAAAACTAATTTAGTGCCAACTTTTTTTTATCCCAACAGTTTTGATGAAACTGAAAAAAGTAAGAAAATACTTCTGGGGATTGCTAAAGGTATTTTTTCCTTTTCATAATTGACTGGGAGTTATAGGTCATACAGAAATCTAGTCTTCACATAGCTTGTCAACTTGTTGATGGTGGAATGCATAGGCTAAATCAAAGGGGCAAGCTTTCAGAAAGAAAACAAGCACCTGTTCAAACAAGAAGTTAAAAGGATTGTTGAAGACAACACTTGTAAATGCCAGAATATTTTTTCAAACCTAACTTAAGTATTCAGTGCATTTATGATTGTGTAACCACCTTTCCTTCCTGAGACTTAAATTTTAAACCTTTTTATTTTGCTCGCTGCAAATGTTTGATTTAATCCATTATCTTTCCAAAGGCTGGGCACCCAGGTTGTCTCTGTTATTGGTCTGCATTAAGTAACAGGAACAAATTGTTCTTAAGGCATAAACTTGGATATATATAAACATTAGAAACATTGCAAGATTTTTATTATAATAATAATAATAATAATAATAATAATAATAATAATAATAAAGACTTTATTTAGGGAAGGTAACTCAATTAGTTACAGAACCTTGAGGCCTTCTATCTGTTATGTACAATATATACAGTATATACAACATGATGTGAAGAATCTGGCTTGACACTAAATAATTAAGTGATTTTAAAAGTCAGAGTATCAGGACTGGAACACATGCACAGGCATCTGTGAATCCATATTGTTTTGGGGTTTTTTTCATCATGATTAATGATTAAAAAATTTTCATGGATTGCAAATGAAAGCCATATAAATCTACATTTTAAGTAGCTTGAGAAATATTGATGCATTATTGATACTTTTTATTGAAGGCATTATTTCATATCTTTGCAATTAGGCGAAAGTTAACTATTTAATTTTATACAAAAAATGTTAAATTTTGTTGGCAGAAAAATTATTTTCTGTAAACTTGTAAATTACATGTAGCTTTTGCCACCTGTTCAGATCACAGATTCATTTGTTATTGAAGGACTTACGGTGCTAATGGTATGGAAAAATGGGAACCAGTCTGGGAATGGGTGAAGATAAAATAGAGCATATATGGGTTTGGTTGGCCAGGATAGGTTGGTAATGAAAGTTTGATTTTAGTGAAAAGAATCATTTGAGGGCTTATCCTAATTGTAATTAAAAAAATTTGAAATATTGTATTGATGGAATCCTTTAACAGACTTGAGTTTGAAACACTCATTACTGAAATTAGCACCTGACTCTTTGGTGCGGAATTGAAAGCACATGTTTCAAGCACATGTAGATCCAGAAAATGCAGTGGCGCATATGGTTTTCTGTACACAGAAGCTGTAATCCAGGATGCATCTATACTGATAAATATAGGTTTGATCATGAGCACTTAGAAATGCAGTGTTATTGAATTTTTAATGTCATGGTGTTTGCATAGGTTTACTATGTAAACTAAATTAGTCCTGTGAGACCTACATGAAGCATTTTTGCACTCGGAGTGAACCCAAGGGACATTCTCCTATTTCAGACTACCAGTGTTCCCCTAAATTTAACAAGTTCCCATACCTTGAGTAAAATTCCCATACCTTGAGTAATATATAGAGCAGAGATACATAAAATGCCTACCCCCGCCTCCCCCTCCAAGGTGCAACACTGTAGATTGGTTTGTAGTGATTGTTGGGATGCATTTGGAATTTAAATTGAAAAGATGAAAGAAGGAAAGAGAGATCAGTATCATATTCAGTTTGTAATGTTTTATGTTTTGTGCAAGTTTTGTTCTATGCAAACTTGCCACAGTAGATATATCAGCATCTTTATTTTGCTACAGAAATGACTGTAATTTCATTCATTGTTTGATCATTTATTTCATAATACACTAGGGGCCTTGGGTGACCAAGTCCTCTAAGTCGCATGGTGATAATATGGATTACTGACATCT
Organism: Megalonaias nervosa; assembly: GCA_016617855.1. Taxonomy (NCBI): domain Eukaryota; kingdom Metazoa; phylum Mollusca; class Bivalvia; order Unionida; family Unionidae; genus Megalonaias; species Megalonaias nervosa. The sequence continues at coordinate 142,385 of JAECUM010093361.1, forward strand.
TACCTCAGCCAATTTGGGCTTGGATCTTGGGTTTGCATGGTCAGTAGCTTCCTTTGGGTTGGTCATTCTTCCAAGGTATTTCCCCAGATTCTACATCCACCAGATATACTGGCCACCATGTATGGCCTATCATGGGCTGAAAAATTGCATTATACCCATAACAACAAGAACAGCAGCACAGTACACTTAAGTCTGTCACTTGCATCGTGCAGTCATTGTCAAGGTCAGACCAGCAGTTTCTCAGCTTGATATGATAACATGAATGCTTATGATTTGAAGCATGTTTTCACAAATTTGGCCAAAATATTGTATATTTTAATATTCTATTAGTTAGAAGTAAATAATCATATTTATAATTATATGAGATTCATAACTTTATAAAGTCCTAACCTAGAATGGAGCAGTGGGTGAGAGGTATCCCATCTAATCAGTCATTAAGCTGGCAGATGAAACTGCATGACTGACTTTCCAGTCCAATGAAACGTAATCTATTTACAGACTCTTAACAGTTGGCTTTTATGCATGTCTCGAATTGCTAGATGACTAGGTGATAATTGTTAATTGCTTTTATGCATTTCACCTGAAATTGGTGACTGGGTGATATTTGTTAATGACATAACCAGTGATATTTCTCTTGTAGTTATGTTGTGCAATAAGAAGCATTCATCTCATGCAGCCATGTTGATTTACATAAAGTACTATCATTATACGAAAACATGTCATCTATCATTGTACCAAAACATGTTATCTATGAGTGATGTTTATAATCTCTTCTTCATGTTTTCAGTTCAGAGTCTTTACCTTACCATCTCTGTCTGTCTGTCTCTAATTCATTCAATCATTCATTCATTCATTCATTCTTATATCAATGACAATTATTTACACTGTACATACATATTTCACATGTTTATGACTGGTAAATTTACAATCATCAAAAATCTTAAATAGCTGCAAATATTTTTCAAAAACATCTGTCTCTGCTCTTGTATCAGTGCATTTTGTGTTCCAGCAAATTTTGATCAATTATATATATATATATATATATATATATATATATATATATATTATTGGTATGAGTTTTTGAAGTCCAAGAAATAAAAACATATAACAATTTTGATAAACATTTAATATTTTATTTTATATTGTTTTAGCTTTCTTTGTGATATTATCTGTCCTATTTTGCAGCAAGTTAAAATCTTGCAAGTGCAAGTTTATTTTTTTAGTCAGCTCTGGCAAGCTGACTTTTATAAAATTTTTCCACCCCTAGAAACTGTGCATGATCTGTTACTTATTTTGTTTTGTTAATGAATGCCAAGAAAGTGCTCTCATCTAACCATGATGTTCTTTGTAATGACTTGTAACCCAATTTTCACTTGATTCTGCAGGGCCCTTATTAATCTAAAGCACTCATTATTGCAGATCATTGAAATCACACCTCTGTCAACTTGGATTCAAATCTCAGGCACTGTAAATGTGGGTATATTAGAAGGCTTGCCAATAGCTTCTCATGGGTTTGGGGGTTCTTTCCAGGGTTTTCCCAGGTTCTTCCTCCACCAGTTATATTGGCCACCATATATAGCGTATCTTGTGCTGAAAAATGGCATTAATCCCCATAACAACAACAACAACAACAACTGGGTGCCATTTTGAAGGGCAGCCTTAGTCCATGCCTGCATCCCGCATGATGAGTTATGGTGGAACACATCATTGGTTGATTTCTAACCATTTCTTTATTATGCTGACAGTTTAACCAATCAAATTTTAGCTTATATAGACACAGGAAACTGTGTTGCATAAAGGGAAAAAAATTGACTTCAGTAGTGCCAGAAATATTGGAATTGGATTTGAAAATAAATGCAAATGACGAGAATCAACCACTGGGAGTAGAAGGTTACCTTACAGACTCTGATGGAGAATTTTCTGGATCTTTTGATGAATCGGCAAATAAATGTTTGGGAAATGAATTTAGTTAGCATGAGTCTGCATAGATCCGAGTTTGTTCATAGTGTTTTTGTTAGTTTTGAAATGCTCAGTGGAGAATTCTAAGGAAGAAAGGTACAAAAAGGGCAAGTAAAATATGCCTGTCTGTTTGAAGTTTTCACAATAGGTTAAAGGTTGCAAGAGACACGACAAGTGGAATTTCTGTTTACATAAAATAGAATTATTTCATGTGTTGAAGGTTTGAGTTATTAATTGTGAATTCATAATGGATTTTATGGATTATTAATGACACCAGAAGCAAATTGGTAAGTAAATCATCAATTTTTACTTTTGTGCCTGAGTTTTATTTCTGCATGTTGCATGAAATTTATACCATTATGTACACAGTTTTATTGAGAACATCTGTGACATATTTCAGCTTAGTTGAAGGAATACAAAACAAAAAATAACAAATTTATTGCAAGTAGCCCTGTAAAATTCGGCATGTCAAGTGCTGTCTGTAATTCTCAGGGATACAAGCACTAGGTAAGGCCAACATTGCTCTAGGTGATCCTCTGCCTGTATACTGTAAGGGAGCACTTACCTGTTTGCCTCAGGGGTTAATAAATTAAGCCCACAAAAAAACCCCATTTCATCATGGCTTTTCCAGGGTGGAGGGTGAGGAATTTCCTAGGCATGATACACTTCTCTCATGAAATTTGTAATCATGGAGCATGTTGCATAGTTAAAGAAATTGCAAATCATACATTGTATTTTCAGACTCCTGATGTATTTCAGATTTTCCTGTCAGAATATATAGAATATAAGCCTGCTAGAATGCCAGTCAAGTCCATTAAGCAGTCAGACGAACTTAAATTTTTATTTTATTGGTTTTTAAGTTGGTCTGTCTTGTACTTGACTTCGTTTTGCAAACTAGCACTTAATCTGAAGGGAAACTTTCAACAAGCTAGATGTTTTATCAATTGTACTATGAGGATTTATCTATTGGAACTTAAACTTTTACATTTTCCTGCAGTGAAGGATGATAACACTGATGGAAAAAATTGAAGATTTGCATTCATTAAGAGTGTATTTGCAAAGAAAAAACAGCATGATCATATACAAAATCATTCACAAGTTATTCAGTTGAATGAAGAAATGCCAACTTGTGCATATATTCATCACTCTGATGCCCTCTGTTTGGATTCATTCTCTCCATACACTTAGGGTTGACCATTTAATTTTTTAATTAGGCCCGGAAATTTTAAAAAAAACTTGATTTTTCTACCATATAGATTGACAAATTACTATTGCTCTGATTTATGGAATAATAAACTAATTATTTTCATCATACAGTAAAAACTGTCATGAGCGACCTCTGCTATGAGCAACCACCTGTCATTTCCAACCACAATCGTAATGCACGGATCGATTTTATTATATAAACGCTCTGTTATGAGTGACCACCTGCTGAACGCGACCAGCGACCGCGAAGTCTTGGCAAAATATGCATTTCGACACTGCTGTGAATGACCGCATCGCAAAAACGAGGATAAACTCCACCGACCTTTATTTAGTCCCTGTAAGAACGACCGCTAATACTGTTCTAAATAAAAACAAAAAAATTTGAAAAAATAGGCTGGTTACCAAAGTCTGAATATTTTAGCAATGCTTACAGTGTTTTTATAGTTTCTGTCGTAAACCAGACTAAAGTATATGTAGATTATTTCCTGGTTTGGTTCCTTGCTTCGTATGCTCCGTGCATTGTTCTCCGCTATTCGTATAGGGGTAAGCAACGCAGGGAGCATACAAAGCAGGGAACCAGACTAATTATTCCCGCACTTAGCCTGCTTCCCGGCCTTAATCGCAGGACCTGACATCCATGTGAACAACCGTATCGCGAGAACAGATGGACACCACTGACCTATATGTAATCAATTGTTACAACAACTGCTTGATTAGTATTGATTGTTCTGATCAAAAACAAGCATAAAAGGAATATTAAAATAAAAAGGATTGTTGCTACCGGTGATAGATGCTACAGTCCATAAACCAAGCTAATGTACATGTCACGAATTGCCATTGTGGTGCCAAAGTTGATGTAGTGGTCGAATATTTTGTTTGTCTTTAGAGTTAATCCGTATTGCCAGGGGTGAATAAGGACATTGTCTATTAAACCAGCAAGAGAGAATCGTTTGTGGGATTCGATTGATAGTGTTCAAGAATTATGATGTTTGTTGTTTTTTCCCCCGATGTTAAGTGATTACAACCCAATCACAAAACTGTCGTCTATTCAAGTTGGAGCGACCGGGTTACATACTTAACTTACAGAGTTAATCCTAGTATGTCATCTTTGAATGAAGCTGTTGACTTTTGTCTCTGAGTAAATGGTTCTGTTTCTAGATGAGATAATTGTTTCTTTTTATTTCATTAATTGTTAGATATGCAATGCACATGTATAGATTTTTCATATTTTCCCACAGCCCAGTCAAAACCGTCTTTATGTTCGATATTACAACTGAGCACTAACAATTTTAACACCTAGAACCTTAATGACAATGGACGACCCTCCAACTAAAGAGACAAATTTTAAGGCTGGAGAAAATATTTATTGTAACTGAAAAAAGTGAAAAAGAGCAGACCACTCGCAGAAAAGCGGTTTAAACGTTGGTAAAACAAATTTAGGTTGTTATAAAAAAAAGAGAAGTAATTCAGAAATGATTTCATATGCTAAAATATGTGATCTTCAAATGTAAATGTGATTTCAAGTTTAATGACAGAAGTATGTCTTTATTGCTATATAATTTTATTTTGATATGAATGCATACAGTATTTTAGCAAGAAATATTAATCTAGAATGGAATATATGTACAGTGATTGTGGTTATTTTTCTTGAAATTGTTCTGAAACTGGACCTTGGAAACTGGTCTTTTTTGTACAAGTCTGCTATGAGGGACCACCTGTCTTGAGAGACCGCTTTTTGTTGGCAGAAGGGGTGGTCTCTCATAACAGGTTTTACTGTATTAGTTAAAAGAATTTTCTTTTCTTGAGATGAAAGAAAATAAAAATATCTTGGTTGGAAAGAAAATTCCAGTCCCCTTTCCCACTTCCCCCACAGGATAAAATGATTTATCCCTTAATATGAATCTCCTGCATAATATTTAGTTGATATTGGTGTTCAAAATTAACATTGGCCTGATGCCCAGCATACCCAATATATTTGTCACAGGACCCATACAGACTGTATTCATTTGAAGCCAGTGTTCAGAAGTAAAATAGGCCTTTTGGCCCAGCGTTGTAATTTGTCACAGGACCCATGCAGTACATTCATTTCATGTCAGTGTTCAAAATTAAAGTACCAGGGTAGGCCTGTTTGGCCAGCAAACCTATTTATTTGTTAAAGGATCCATTCATTTGCTGTAGATGTTTGAAATTAATGTAAACCTGTTTGCCTATTTATTTATCACAGGATTTATTTGTCACAGGACCTGTGCAGTATATTCATTTGATGTCAGTGTTCGAAATTAGCATCGGCCTGTATGTACAACACTCCAATTTATTTGTCACAGAACCTGTGCAGTATATTCATTTGATGTCATTTTTCAAAATTAACATCAGCCTCTATACACAGCACACCGATTTGTCACAGGACCTGTCCTTCAATATTCATTTGATGTCAGTGTTCGAAATTAACTTTGGCATGTTTGCCCAGCACATTGATTTGTTTGTTAAAGGACCCATGCAGTATATTCATTTAATGTCAGTGTTAAAAATTGACATCTGCCTATATGCATAGTACACTAATTTATTTGTTACAGGAACTGTGCAGATTATTTATTTCATATCAGTGTTCGAAATTCACATCAGCTTGTATATCCGGCACACCAGTTTATTTGTCACAGGACCCATGGCAGTATCATTTGATTTCAGTGTTCAAAATTACCATAGGCCTGTTTGCCTAGCACACCAGTTTATTTGTCACATGACCCATTGCAGGATATTGACATGATATTCTTTTGTATTCCCATCAAAATTCATCCTATTCTCAGAAAAATATACAGGTAATCTGTTTGCAGATTAATTTACATGTAACCTTTTAGCAGATTAGTTTACTGGCGACATATTTGCAGATTTTAAAATATATTGGGGTTATCAGAGATAACGTGTCCAGAACTTGGCAGATTGGATGGATTAATAGGGACTTATTTAAATGACTGTTTCCAGTAAATTAACTATTGGAAAAAAATAAAATTTCAGTTATAAAGCTTGTCACATGACCTTGTGACAAGCATACAAGTGTTTCTCAATTACAAGTTTATCATAAAGCTTGTCATGTATGAGCTAACTTTGGTTTAAAAATTGCTTAGGAAGAAAGTTCTAGCTTTATTAAATTTTATTGTTGCTTTCTAACATGGAAGTGTGGTAATGAAAGTACTTAAGTAGGAAAGAGCAGTCATCTCCTTTTGACAAAGACAGTTGACACTATCATATCGCAACACCTGGATATTACATCTGCTACAAGTGTTGACAGGGTGACACTTGAATACTACCCATTGATGATGATGGCAGCATGACAGTAGTTAAATGCACTTATATTCAACTTTATTATCCTTTACCATCAAATCATCTTGATAACTGAGGTATATTTCATAATGGCCGATAGGAAATTTCCCAATTCCCAATCACTAAGTAGAGCAAATTCTTTAGTATCTTTTGTCCACACTGATCGAGTTTTCAGGTCCTATCAATACTGGTACCGACTGGACTGATAAACTTGTAATTGAGAAACACTTGTATGCATGGCTAACAAAATTGCCTCGATTATAAACAACTTTGTTAGTTGTTTGTTAGAAAATATGGGGGTTGATCATGCTTTTAGACATGGTGAATTGTTGGTTGTTGATCTTAGACACCTTACACAGTATTTGATGGCAATATTTCTTCTCCAGTGCTTTATGCTAGGTCATTACAGTGTACAAGTATTGCACATTGCCATATATTTATAGACTTCTCTGTTGATCAGGGTAGACAATAAACAGTAGACATTACCACTTCCATTGCCAAATTTGTGTTGGTAGTTATACCCTATCTAGGCTGATGGGTAAGGGAAGTTGTATTTTCTGTGTTAACAAGTAAAGAAACAAAGTTATGTTCTTTAACTTGAACATCAGTTACATGATTTCTTACCATCATCCTAATGACATGCTTAGACCACATGTAAATTCTTGTCTTGACTGTAACTACAGAAAATTCAAAATGATTGAAAGACTTGTTAGTAATTGTGACAGCCTTGAATGTTTGGTGTAAATCTGTTTCTTTTCTTTGTGTTTTCACATTGTTATTCAATATTTGTTGTCTGTTTTCCTTTTGTCAACTGTACAAATTGTTCACTTGAATTGGAGGGCTCAAAATATTAGGTTAATTAACCTTTCTTTCTTGTTGTCACCATGTTATTCAGCAGCTATCAGATATATTTAACTCCAAAAGGCAGCAAAGGAAAACTTGTATATTTATGATCTAAGTATGCAGGTCAAGTTAATTTAATGGATTGCCAGGAAGCTGCTGTATTGTTAACACTCTATATTAGCTGACACCAAATTAGTGTGGTTGGGCCCATATTCTTGAAGTTTTTATTGAACATTAAACTTGACCACAAGTTTGAAATCATGCCTGGAGATTTCAGCTTGAGTTGGAGTCCAATATTTTAGCCCAACCAATGGAGGGATTTAAGAGACTGGTCAGTTAATGGGAGGGGGAAGGAGTCAGGGATATTTGCTTGAAAGAAAATTTTTTGCCACAAAATGCTTGAACAAATTCTTATGCTCTGATTTGCAGGAAATGTTACCTTATTCATCATCAGGTTGAAAATCTTTTTAATATTGATGAAAGAAGGTTATCCTGATTAGATGATCAGAAAGAAAATCCCATCCTCCCCCCCTCCCCCAGTCGGTCCCTAATAATTGAGAGTTGTTTTCCCCAGGTTGATTAGCTGAGAATGAATTTCAAGCTGAAGCCCGAAAACTGCATGTTACTCTGGCCTGAAATTTTGATACTCTGTGTCATGTGTTACGTATATGTAATTAAATGATTTGTGTGTTAGTTTTAAATTTCTTTTTATTTTATTTTTGTTTCATTACATTTTATTGTAATGATAATTTTTTTACTGGATTTGACATTTTTCCCAGTAAATTCAGTTCAGTTCTTTTTGCCTGATTAGAATGCAAAAGTATTGCTTCATTGTATTTTTAGCTGGCCTTGGTTCAAAGTTTGGTAAACACAGAGTAAAAATCATTGGTTGTAATCAAGGTATTGTTTGGCCTATGTGTTACTCTGAATAAACAACGTTTTATTTTCATTTCCAGTGTGGGAATCAGATTCTTAGCTAAGGCTATATTAGCCTACGTGCTAATTGACATATTTTTTTTACTGCGCTATTTGAAGTTAGTGAAACATGTGACCCATCACGTGGGTCTGAAATTGTGTTCTTAGTTGTGTTAATACTGAGATTTCAGTGTTTCTGAGTCAGTTGTAAATAATACCTTGAGGCTGAAAGGTATTCCTGTTGTTGCCATTTGAATTGAGTTTTTTTTTATTTAAAATAATTTATTCATCCTGGAAAATACTCTTCATCGAAATTCTTGGACAAAGAAATTTACTAAATTATTCGGAATTCTAAAGCTGGAATTATATTCTTGGTGACTCAACAAGGAACTGTTGACACATCAGCACAAAACAGGTTATAGAGGACGTCATTGCCTTCCCTCTTGGAACTTCATCAAGATTCGAACTTGGATTCAATTAGAACTTTTTATTGATAGGACTTTTTAAATTCTATGATTAATTTTTGGATTATGTTAACAAACCATAAGTCCTTTTTGCATATTTTTACCTTGTTTTCTAGGGAAATAAATTATTTTGTTAAATTTACAAAGCTTGTTGACTTCACTCTTTTCTTTGTTACTTTGTATGAGCCTATACACGTAATAAATGACTTGCACAGAAGTTAGAGAAAAAGAATTCTTTGGAATTTTGTAACTTTGTTTTCTCACATTTTATGCTAAATTTCAAGAACATTTCCGACTGCTGCACACACAACAAAAATTTAGTAGATGATACAGAAGTTTTTACATCCAGATGGTTTGAAGTGTTTTTTCATGCTATTAGCATTGACATCTCTGTTTATTCTTACAACAATTACCATGTTTTAAGATCAAAATGTGCAGATTAATTGCCTATTTAATATTGACAGAATTTTCATTCTTTCATTTAAAACTGTGATAGGAATTAATGATAACCAAGTCTTTATCACATCAGAGATAGCGTTTTCTGTATGTGCAAATATATATGTATGTGTTTATGCTATGCATGTATATATGTGTAGGGTTTAAAGGCACGTTAACACATCCTTGGCCATAATGCTGCTGAATTAATTTAGATATCCAGAAAGTAATAGAAAAGGAAAGACACAGGAAAAAAAAAAAAAAAAGAACCAAATTCCCACAAATAAAAAGCTCAAGAAACAACTTATAAGGCAAAAACAACAATATGTGTGTTTCTTATGGCACTGTTTAAAATTAGGGTAGATAGGTCTTTTTTTTATAAACATCATATATATATATATATATATATATATATATATATATATATATATATATATATATATATATATATATATATATTATTAATATGTATAATATACTTAGTACTTCAAGTACTGGGCTAAACCAGCTCCTATGCACAATCAGTGAAAATCAATTTCAAGAATTTAAAAAAAAAATTTCCCCAGATAGGGCAAGTGCTAGGGTTGGCAATGAAAACAGGGATGGTCAGCCGACCAGAAAACCAGAAACATATTTTTGTATTAAATTACAAAATAAAACTTTATAGGGCTCAAATTTATGGATTAGGTGACACTGAGAAAAATTAGTGAGGACACTAGGGCAATCACCAGGTCAGACAAGACATTTAATTTGGTATTGACCAGAGCCAGCCATTGTCTGAGCTTCAGGTTCAATATTCCCAGTTTCTAGTAGCCATGAAAGAACTGCAGAGGATTAATCAAATTTTGAATTATGCCAAAGTTTGTAAAGTTCACAAGGCCACTTTTCACAGGGTCTGATCAGATTTGAATATAATTGGAATGTGTGGGGTTGTGTTGGAGAAAGTGTTTTTGAAGTGATTTATTGTTAAACACTGTCATATCAAAGGGGAATGGTCTACATGTGGTCAAGTTAAATACTTTACGATCCAGACTAATGTATTCAGTGTCAAGTAGTAATGTACAAATATTATTTGGTCCTGTCGATCGGACCACCAACTGGCCCAAGAAGCTCTTTTCACAAAATTGCAAAAACCAGTATTTATTGATAACAGACATATTGTCTGTTGATGACCATGTTATATTTTGAGGCCAAATTTCAAATATTTTAAAGATATTTTAAAATAGCTTTATAAATTTTTTATATATTTTTTATAAAAACCTTGCTAGTACAATTGAGCAAAAAACCACTCACTGTAAATAAATGAAACTGTACATGTATGTCTTTACATGTAGATGACATAATTGGATTTTCAGACCATTATAGCAATATTTTTGGGGACTGAACCTTTTGGCAAAATTTGTTTTTGCATTTTTAACAAACTTTAGGAGAATAAAACTATATATAATGCAGGTTAGGTACCTGTAGTAAAATTATCTGTTGCTTTCTGTATTCCACATTAGCAAGCCAGCAAAGTAAATATTTCTGTTTCCGACCTGATAATGGGAGCATGGTGTCAGAAACTGGGATTGAAACATTCCATACAGTGTAATTAATTTGTTTTGGAAACAAAGAATTTGAGGTAAACCTGTGTATGTAGACAGGGAGCTTGTAATTTTTATACTGTTTGAAAGGGTCTCGAATATATTGGGCTCTAAAATTAGACCTTCTTAAAAGTTGTAAACAATGGCGATAATATTTCAATCCTTATAACTAACTAACTATAGTGTGATGTCATTAAATTAGGGTTTCCATTTAGAGCTCTGCATCAGACAGGCTGGTTTTCAAGCTATGGGGAAACTGTTGAAACACAAATCATTATACAAAAAAATTTACTCTTCATCAAAGTTCATCGTTATATTTGCTATTTTCCTGGCATCAGGTTGACATTTTTGAAAGAACTAGGATATACCAGTATCATTGTAACCAATATTCATGCAGCTCAGAAAGTCAGTGGATAATAATAATAATAATAATGAGGACTTTGTATAGTGCCTAATCTTTAGAAGCTCTAAGTGCTTTACAACATTTGACAACACTTAAAAAACATATGATTAAAAAAATAAAAACAAACACCACGAAATTAGAAAACAGAAAACATGCTGTAAATATTTAAGGTAAGGAAACATTATTAGGTCTTTAAGTCTGTTCTTGCAGTTGAAATAGGTGAGTTTTAAGAGCGCACTTGAATGAGATCACTGTGTCTTTGTGTCTAAGTTCAGTGGGCAATTCGTTCCATGTTGCTGGGCCCTGGTATGCAAAAGAATGTTGTCCATATGATTTCATTTTCATAGTGGGAATAATGAGAATACGAGTGATAGAAGAGGAACGTAAGTATCTTGCTGGTGTGTGCACATGGGTGAGGTCAGATAGGTATGTTGGACTGGAGCCCATCAATGAAATGTAGCACAGAGAGCAAATTTTGTGTTTAATTCTGGATCGAATGGATAGCCAGTGTAGGGTACAGAGCAGGGGGGAGGCGTGCTCTGATCGTGGTACTCTAAGGATGATCCGAGAAGCTGTGTTTTGAACTTTATGAAGTTTCTGGAGTAGATATTGAGACGAACCAGACAGAATTGAGTTACAGTAGTCAGTCTTGAAAGTACTAAGGAACACACAAGTGTTTTAGTGGCATCAACTGAAATATTCTTGCGAATGGAGCTGATGCATCTCAGCTCAAGATATTCAGCCTTGCATATGTTCATGACATGTTGGTGCAATGAGAGAGTACTGTCGAGAGTAACACCTAGGTTTTGTACTGACTGTGTGAATGTAATGTTGGTGTTGCTGATATTTATTGTCTGAGGTAAAGGATGTGAATGAGAAAGTCTTTGTGTTTTAATCAGAATGGCTTCAGTTTTATCATCATTCATCTGCAGCTTGTTACATGTCATCCATGATTTCACATTGGAAATGCACCTCTCTACACCTTGGATGGTAGCTTCAACTTCAGTTGGGTGGCTAGATTTGTATATTTGGGTGTCATCAGCATACAATTGGTGAGACACTGCATGATGATCTATGACACTTGAGAGTGGCTGAGTGTATAGAATGAAGAGAACAGGTCCAAGAACAGATCCCTGTGGAACACCACAACACAGATCAACTGGGCTGGAGTGTTTTCCATTTGCGGACACAATTTGTGTCCTGTTGACCAAGTAGGACTTGAACCATAGTAAGGCTGTATCGTGAATGTCAAATACATGCTGGAGACGGTGAAGTAATATATCATGGTCTATTGTGTCAGATGCTGCAGAAAAGTCCAGGAGAGTGAGGACTGTAAATCTTTCCGCTATCCAAAGCAGAGAGAAGGTCATTAACTACTTTCAGAAGAGTAGTTTCAGTACTGTGCATATTATCATTGTGATTATATAGCTATGTTGTTTGGTGGTTAATATGCCAGACTTTGACCAGAAAGGTACTTTGAATCTTGATCAGACCAGGCCAGGTTGGCCATCATAGCATTCTCTAGGGAAGACACTGTCACGGCATGATATAACCTGTCGTGTTGATGTGGTATTAAACACCGAACAATGAAACTCTCTTCAGGTGCCAAATAAAATGGAAAGTTGGCTTGGCACATTACAAGGAGGTTTAAATGTTAATCCTTCAGTGTTCATAAATCAACATATTTTTGTATGACTGCATTTTTTATAATTTATTGTGCAAAAACTCTTATATTGTACTTTTGATAGCTCACAATTTGCCAGAGGTTGGTTATTGTGATGGAAGAAATCAGGGAACCTCCCCTCCCCAGCACAAATCCTTCGACTTGTGAGACCACTTTCTACATGTAGTCTCTTTAACTTACCTTTATCAACAGTCCAGACCAGGTTTGTGTGAACATTTTACACTCATTGTGTGAACATTTTACACTCACATGAGGATGTTTATTATTAAATGAGAATCCACAATTGGAGGATTTAGCTTTATATACCAGCACCAGTCCACCACAGGATCTGTTCCATTAGTGGACTGTGAAGATGGCAGATTCAGGTTATGATCTGCTAAAATTTGGTCGACACCCATTTTAGAAAATTGTGATTCTGTGTAGGGTGGATGCTCAGTGGTCTGCCAGAAATGGCAGATTGCCTAAATATAATGAGGGAAAGACCATAAAGAAAGAGCCTATAACTTCTGGAATAAAGAATTGTATACATACACAACATTGACCACACTAGGTTTTTCCCCAGTGAAATAGTCACCCCAGTGTCCATCATTTCACCATGTGGATAAGCAGAGAAAGTGAAGTTCAACATTTTCTGAAGTTGAAACACACCTACCCATAGATTCAGGCCAGTGAATGCTTTTATATTATAGGTGCAGTCCACACGTCTTTTTTC